>JXCR01058453.1:0-65630 GCA_002079205.1 Phalaenopsis hybrid cultivar
GGTGTCACCCCCGAGCGCCGAGTTTCCGGGCACTCTATTTTGGAAACTCGAAATGAGCCTGGCTGGGCACGACAACACGTGCTCTGGAGATGGGGCGCCTCCACTAACGCCACTTCCAGGCACTGGTTCACCCGGTTCTCCCTCTAAAACAAGAGATTCTTATCTCCTTGCTTAAGTGAAACATTGATCACGAACAATCAAGCTCCATATCTACAATCTCACACTCACTTCGAGACTAATTGCAACTAATTCATCTCACCTAATTTGTACGCTTAATAGTCCTGAACTATAGTATGGCTCACCCCCTAATCTCAACCTTCATGTACTCCAACTAAAGCTAATCATAGCTTCAGTTTCTCAATTATAACAAGCTTAGACAACATATCTGAAGAATTTTGAGCAATGTGTATCTTCTCAAAAGATAACATCTTCTATAAGTGAACGGATAAAGTGAAACTTAGCTGAATGTGTTTTATCCTAGCACAAAAAGCAATGTTCTTTACTAGATGAATAACACTCATACTATTACCATGAAGCTTTTCGATTCATTGATCCTTGCCAATTTCTGTCAACAAGTATTGTAGTCAAATCATCTCCTTACTAGCCTTAGTGATAACAATTTATTTAGTTTCTGTAATTGAAAGTACAACAAAATTTTGTAACCTGAATACCCAACTCACTGCTACGTTCTCAAAAATGAAAACATAACATATTATAGTTCTTTTACCATCAAGATCTTCTACCATATGTGAATCTACAAATCCCTAATCTCTGCACTTCCAAACTAAAATGTCTTGTTGACTTTTCTATCAAGTACCTGAGAATACATCTCACTGTCTCTCAATAATATGTTTCCCTTGATTACCCATGCACATGCTACCATTTCCACTACATGTACAATATCTAGTTTTGTACATTTCCAGCTGCTGAAGCATATAGAATTTTAGTATACAAAGTTCTTGTACATGCTTGCTTTGCTTCAGACTTAGACGATTGTGAACGCAAACTGGTTTTATCTCACTCATTTTGAACATGCGTGTGAAAATATTTTCTGACTGAGATAATTTCAGTATACCTACACTTTTGTCCCTACGGATTTTCTTCGTTTGGCCTAAATCCTTCATTTCAAACTCCCTCCTTCAAGTTTATGATCTTCTCCATGTTTGTTTTTGCAATAAATATGTCATCTACTAATAAAAGAAACATGATATAGTAATTACCAAAGTATTTAATAAAACAGTGATCTGACTGGCACTTCACGTACGCATTGTTTGATATAAATCTGATAAATCTTATGTACGACTATATTAGGGCATACTTCCAATTATAAGGGCTCTTTTTTAGTCTGTAGATCTTGCCCTCTTTTCCTGGACGATATCCCTATGGCTGCACGCTATACACTTCCTCTTCTAAGTCGCCATATAAGAAGATCGTCTTCACATCCATCTGTTTCAGATGTAAATGCTTCTATACTACAAAACTCAACACAATTCTAATAGTTTTCATTTTTACTGTATGAGAAAATATCTCATTGTAATCCACTCATTCTTTTTGTTGAAACCCCTTTACAAGTATTGCCTTGTAGCGCATACTACCATCTACCTCTTCTTTTAGTAGTAAATATACTTGTTGTGCAGTCATTTTTGCCATATGGTAATTCTATTAAATCGTAGTCTGATTTAACCCAAGTGACTGGATATCATTATCCATGGAAAACCCCCAATACTTAGAGTCCTCAACTTAAGTGGTCTCTTCATATTAATTTGGTTCACCACAATCAGTCGGCAATAAATAGTATAAAGAAGTGGAATACTTATCTATTGGTCGTGTGATTCTTCTGGATCTCCTGACTTTAGTAATAAATGTCTAAGGAAATTCATGTGCTTCATCAAATTGAGCAACTTTCATTTCTCTATCTTCTTAATCACTAATACTTTTTATCTCAACATATTTAGAAGGCTCTTAAGAAGTAACTGATGGACAATCTTAAGCTCTATTTTTGTTCTTGTATATTTCCATTTCAACAAAAATAACATCCCTGCTCTTAATAAATTTCTGATTATGAGTCCCAAAAATTTACCCGAGTCATACCCAATAAAGATGTAATTAACATATTTTGACCCATTATTACATCATTTGATAATAAATTTTGATGTGTCTTATTTGCTTACGTATCGATAGTGAAATATAAATTCTAGGTTGTTGGCCTCTTTTTGAGCCCAGACCCTAATCAATCCTTACCCACCATCTTCTAGCATCTTCACTGATGCAATCAACTAAGTGTCAACATTTTTCTCGAGTCATCTTGGTCGACCCTAAGGCCCAAAGAAGTGAGTGATTCCCAACAATAGATATTGACTCCAAGATTCCTCAATCACCCTCGTATCACCCTAAACTCATCTTAATACATTGAGCCCACTAAGAGTGCAAACAACTCGCAATTGTTGGCACATATACACCTAAAAACATTCCTCTGCCCTTGAGTTAAGTGTTATCTTTGACCTATGGTCGTCATAGAATGTTAGATGTTATCTTTACCAAAAGAGGGCTATAAATTTTAGAACTCGGTGACAACTAGAGTACTCTAAAGAAGGCCCTACTATTAGATTCTCTATAAGTCAACTAACTTGATTTTAAGTGTTGGACATACATACCCACTTAGATTGCTAGGGAATCCTTCTAGAAATCAATCCTTCCATTCAATTCAATGCCCTTCAGTTTATCGATCATCCTATTGATTCCTCCAAAATGCTATGAAGCACGGGATATCGCAGAGTATACGTATCGATCACATGGAAAACTTCATTAATTTTTAAATAAGTCAAACTACTAGTTTACTAACCCTAAGTCTAGTTCAAAATGGTTAAAATTTTGAGAGTGTTTAATCCTAATTTTTGCAAAAATTAATCTAACAAGGTTGTGTTCTCTAATATAAAAACCATGGCTCTTTGAATTTGATTATGTGACCCAATGAATCTCTCAAACTTAATATTGACAATCAGGGATAATGACTCCTTAATCTATTCCTAGGTATAAGAAGCATTAAAACCTCATATTATAGCTAAGTTTTGCATAACCCTGCAAAGTCTCCCAGGAATCCTCATTCTCCTTTGTGATTGCAGTCTCCTAATGACAATATTATTATTCCACTAAATGATGGAGTGTTAATTTACTTGTTCTTCTAGCCTACGATCAATAGTCCTATATCACAATAACTTTTAACTTTTCAAGTAACAAATTTGAAAGTAAATTAAGTTCAAAAAATTAACACACCATATGCATTTAAAATAACAAAATAGTCTTAAGAAAATTTTATTGAGTGAATAAGAATCATCAAACTACCAAATCAAAAAAGCATAAATCTTTTAGAAAACTAGTGTTGGGATGTCATCCTCTTTATTTCTCCGCATGAAGAGGACCTTCACCATGCACTTAAGCTTCATACTAAGGCATCGGGGCATCAAACTTGTCTTAGCTCATTTGATGCTTCCAAGTGCTTAACTCCTCAATCTAGACATGTATCCAACAAATAATACTATATATACCCAAAAAATATGAAATTGATATATAGAAATGGTATAATTCACATGTCTTACATTTTATATGCATTAAATTCTTCCAAATTTAAACATTACTTGCTCTCAAATAATTTAATATGTAAAATTAAATTATATTGAAATTGATGAAAGAATGTGTCTCAAAATTGCATTGTTTTTTAATAATAAAGCATGTAAATAAATCAAAGTGCACANATTAGTTCCACGACATGTATGAGTGTTGATTCATTTTTTGCATAAAGTTGTTCTTAATATGTTTTTATTCAGAATAGTTACACGACACTGTTGTTGAATCATGTCTAAAGTGGTTGACGGGGGCCAGTCCGCAATGTGGGACAAAGTCGTTACAAATATTTTTTGTGATCTGTGTATTAAGGAAATAGAACTGGGTAACAGACCAACAGCGTATTTTAATAAGGAATGGTGGCTAAACATTGGCACGAGATTCAAAGAATTGATTGGTAGGGATTACGATCGCCTTAAATTTAAAAACAAATGGGACCAGTTGAAGAAGGAATGGAAAATATGGAAGGAGTTGAAACATGGATCTACCGGTCTGGGTTGTGATCCGATTAAAAGGACAATTGATGCTCCAGCTAAATGGTGGGCTGAAAAACTAGAGGTAATTTATATATAATTCATGATTTGTTAGCTTCGCAAATTATTTTATCTAATTATAATTTTCTAAATATCCCCTCTAAATGCTATTCCACAGGCGGTACCGGCAGCGAAGAAGTACAAACAGTGTGGAATAGAGCCGGAATTTGAAGAGAAATTGGACATAATGTTTAAATGGGTTGTCGCAACAGGAAAGTTTTCATACAACCCAACTGAAAGTGGTTTTACAGGGATACCAGATGAGATCACACCTGAGCCAGTGACATCCGATGAAGAAGTTCAAAGCATTAACCAGAGGGATATGGGGGAGTCCAGTACAATTTTAAAGAGGCCAAGGATTGCTAAGAAAAATAAAGAGAAAGAACATGCTGTGAACACCTCCTTCGACCGTTTAATTGAAGCTTTTGCAGCTCCACCAATATCTGAAGATAGCATATTAGACTGTCTAAGGCTTTTGAGCACTATTCCTGAAGTTGTGGCCAACAAACGATTTCATGCACAGTGTGTGAAAAAACTTGAGGATTCAACGCGAATGAAAATTTTCATGGCGCTAGCGCCTGAATTGCGACTCGAATATTTGCGGGTTTTGGTCGAGGAGTGATTTTTTTTATTGGTATATGTATTTGGTGGAGAAATATGATCTTTTTAGTTAAAAGACTTCTATTTATGTCATTTTTTTTAATGTTTGGAAATTCTAATCATGTTATCTTCTTTCATGTAGTTGTACCATCTACATATGTACCTGTTAGTAGTTGATGTTTTATTTTTAAGTTGTGTATTATATGTTTTGATGAAGTACAATAAATATTTTGTAGTGCTGCAGAAATATATTATCATACACTAATTATGTTTACATCTTATATTATTTAGGATGGATCCACAACGTGTGCGTCGTAGGAGAATGACATTTGCTACAGCCATTGCAATATTGTTGTTGGTTTATTACCGGAGTAGAACTCCTCGCATTCCCCGCATGACAACTAGCTTTGTTGGAGACAGATGGGTTGATGAAATGCTTTCTGGCCATCCAATAAGGTTTACAAATATTTTCAGAATGACAACACCAATTTTTATGGATCTTTTGCACGAGTTATGCCTAAATCACGGCCTCCGGGGTTCTTCCAGAACGACGTGTAGGGAGGTGTTGGCTATAACACTGTACATTTTATCACAAAATGAATCAATCAGAGAAGCTATGGAAAGATTTCAACATTCTTCTGAAATAATAAGTCGTTATTTTCTAAAGGCATAAAGGTTTTTCTTAGCTTAGCAACTAAAATAATTAAATCGGAGGATCCATCATTTGCAAGCACTCCAGTACAGATTGCCAACGATCCTCGATACATGCCATATTTCAAGGTAATTACGGGTAGTTTTATTTTATAACTTGTCATATGATTCATAATATAATTACTATCTGATAAACAATTCAACAGAATTGTATTGGTGCAATTGACGGTACACACGGTGATGCCCGAATACCCAACCACGAGAAGGTTGCATGCATCGGTCGGAGTGGTTTAACAACTCAGAATGTCATGGTTGTATGCGACTTCAACATGTGCTTTGCTTTTGTAGTGGCGGGATGGGAAGGGAGTGCACATGACAGTCGAATTTTCTCATTTGCCACTAGGAATAGATCACAATGTTTTCCTCACCCCACACCAAATTAGTGTTGATTTGTAATTTGTTAATTTGAGCATGTAATCTTTTTACTTAACAGTGTTTTTCTTATTAGGAAAATACTATCTGGTTGATGTCGGGTATCCTATGCAAAGGGGATACCTGAAGCCTTATCCTGACACAAGATATCATCTTCCTGATTTTGAGAGAGCGAGTGACATCATCCGTGGTAGAAAGGAAATGTTTAATAAACGTCACTCATCTTTACGGGGGGTAATTGAAAGAACATTTAGGGTTTGGAAGAAGAAATGGGTCATCCTACATGATATGCCATCGTATTCTTTCCAAAAGTAGGTGCATATTGTGGCTGCAACAATGACACTACATAACTTCATCCGAAGACATGCCTCACGATCAGATACAGATTTTAGTATGGCTGACAATGACGAACTGAAGTCTTTGACCAAACTCCTGAAATTGTGGGTGGGAGTTCATTACCTGAGGATGATGTAGACTCTAATGAGTTTGGAGATCATGAAGGTGAAGGTTTATATGATTACTTTAAGGGAGTATATCACAAATGTTATTTGTGACTGTTGATCTACCAAGTTTTACTTTAATAAGGTTATAGGTTGATATTCATATGTATTTAATTTTGGTTACTTTTAAAATACCTTAAATCGGACATTGATTCTTTTGTTTTTTTCACAGTTAAACAAACATGATTTCGAGGATATCAGGTATGGACAGAGAGATTTTGTGTTACTGTGGACTACTGTCTCCGTTACTAACGTCACGTAAGGAGCATAGCTTTGGGAGGCAGTTCTATGGTTGTGCCAGAGGTGTTTCAGCTCGTTGTGGTTTCTTCAGGTGGGCTGATAGTCCCACATATTACACTGTCAGTAATTATGCCAGCAGTCATGTGAATCCGATGTTTTCTCAGACTGACTGTGCAGTTGAAGACCGATGTAGCCAGAGTATGAAGCTAAATATTTTAATATTTCTCCTTGTTGTTGTACTTGTATTTGTACTTTTTTTAGTTCTACTGGTACTCGTTAAGATGTGAGAACTGTATGATATCTTTTAGAACTTGTCTGTCATTATCGTATGTTTCTGCAACATATGTTTCTTTTCTATAAATAAGTTATTCTAAATAAGCTGCCCCAAACAGTTTTATCGCACAGGGGCAGCAATGTCATTTAACCACCAATAAACTAGTCTGAATAAGCTGGCCCAAACAGCAAGCCAGATTATTCTGATAATCTACAGATTATCAGATTATCAGAATAATCTGCTTATCAACAGATTATAAATAATCCACAGCTGCGCCAAACAGACCCTAATTGTTTCACTCATTCGATCTGCCTCTCCCCGTCTCCTGTTTGCACGCCCGACCGAACTACTCTCTCTCCCTCATCTCCTTCGCGACACGACAGGCACCCATCCCTTATCCTTATCACGATCTCCTGCTCCTTTGCGAATCCTTGAGCCGCCCGCATGGGGAGCGTCCCGCTCCGCTAAGTTCTTCGAGTCGCACGCGATGGGGAGATCTCTTCCCATCTCCTTTCCCTCTTGCCTATAGGAAACCCCAGTTGGGGAGGTTTTGGCTAGTCGAAATTACTGGAGAAGGGGGAGGTGTTGTCGGATTGCTTCTAGGGGTTTTCTTACTCTTCTTGTGTGCTCTACATCAAGTGGTAACCTCTTTCTTTTTTCCTCTTCTTTAGCCATTTGAAGTGGTGTCTCTTTTTATGTTGAAATTCTTTCTGACGCCTTTATTTGGATGATTGCAAAAAAAAGGGAAGAAAAAAAAAAGGAAGTTTTTAATCTTGAGTTGATGGATTTATAGTTGCATGTTGGTGTTTGTTGGAATGGTGCAAGGAAATTTAATTCATCACATTTGCATCAAAGTTAGTAGTGAGGCCTATGAATCCTTCCTTTATGCACCTTATGCAAATCCTCTTTTTAAAAAAAAAAAAAAATCTGAAACTTGGGTGGTTGATTTGTGAAAATTTGGAGTCACCTGGGAGGCCCTTGTATCGTTTCCTACTGTGACTTTTTATTTTATTTTATTTTGGAGCATGTGTAAGTGATGACATTTATGGTTGAGGGTTTGCTAAAACTTTTGCTTGGGAGCTTAGCTTTGTTTCTCTGCCACCTGTTATTCTCCTGTTCAAACTGCATATAAGAGGCTACATTTATTTATCTCCTCTGTTAAAGCTATAAAAGATATATGCATGTTTTGGGGGTTCGATTCGGCTTTCCGTGGTTGTCTTTCTTTGCTTAAGTTGCATGTTATACATTGGTAAAATGCCTTGTAGCTTGCTGATTCAGTTTTATTCTTGCATGTTACATTATTTAGAGCTTTATGGCTTGACGATTTGGTTCAAAGAAACTCTCGTTACGTGCTATATATCATTCGGAAGCTCTAGAGTTTATGGAAATCAGAAACTTCAACACTTCTGTTTATGAAAAATCTGGAATTAAAAATTCCGGAACGGATTTGAGAAAATCTGAAACCGTCAGGTGTTCTTTTTTTTTGTAAAATCTGAAACTTCGGGGTTGTGTTTTTCTTCGCTCTGATGGTCTAAAAATAGAGGCTTTTAGAAATTTTATTTTGGGTGACCTATTCGTGAAAATCTGAAGTTATGGGGTGTTTCTTTTGCAGAACCTGAAATTCATCGGTTGTTTATTTGCAAAATCTGAAGTCTTTGAATGACTTATTTGTAAAATCTGCAATGCATGATAAATGGAAGTTTGGAAGTTTTAGTTGCTGCTCTTCGATGATATTTGTTTATTTGGAACAAATGCTAGAAATGAAATGTTGAAACTCTTCATTATTGATATTCTGGTTCAAGTAAATGATGGAATTCATTTTAATGCTGAGACATGTTGGTTTTAGGAATTCATTTATGCTTATTTGTTTTCCCGTTACATGTTCTTATTCGAAGCATATGCTGGGTGCAAGAAATTTTTGAGGCTTAAGACATTACAAGATGTGAGTTTTATAATTATGTTTCGACCCATTTATTGGGCTCGGTTTTGGCCTTGTTGTGGCTCGATTTTGGACCATATTGTGGCTCGGTTTTGGCCTTGTGGTTGCTGCGGTTTTAGTCTCGTTGTGGCTCGGTTTTGGACCTTGTGCTGGTTGCGGTTTTAGCCTTGTTGTGGCTTGGTTTTGGACCTTGTGGTGGGCTCGATTTTGGGACCTTATACTGGCTTCGATTTTGTTTGATGAAGGGCTCGGTTTAGCCTGAGATCAAGCTCGGTTTCACCTGGAATTTAGCTTGGTTCGGTTCTTTTTTTTTTTTTGTTGGGTTTTACATGGAATATTGTTCTATATTTGGTCCCCTCTATTACGCTCGTTTTGGTTAAAATGTGGCTATGTTTTTTCCCTTTCGTTGGGCTCGGCTTTAGCTCCACTTGGCTTCCCCTATTCGAATACATGTGGAGATCTATTCCAAATAATTTAAAAATTGGTTTGGGGCTTGATTTTTGGCTCCCTATGGTGGTTGCCCCTACCCAAAGCATATGCTGGGTGAGAATTTTGGTTTTAAGGTTTTGTGTAATTTGGTGTGGGAGGCTTGTTCTTGCTCCCATTTGCTGTCGTTTTCTATTTAGAATACGTGTGCAGTTGGAATTGGGTTTGGAGGATTTTTGAAATTCCTTTTAGGGGCTCGGTTTTTTTACTTCTTATGGTTGTCTTCCTGTTCGAAACACTTGTTGAAGGGAAATTTGACTCTTTTAAAGCTTTTGAGGTTTGTTTTGAGAGCTCGGTCTTGCCTCTTTTTGCTGCCCCTCTGTGTGAAGTACAAATACGTGACATTCCTTTTATCTTTGGGGATTTGAAGAGCTTGTTTTGGGACCTTGTGTTGCCCTCCCTGTCGCCTTGGTCGTGAGCACCTATACAGGTCCTTGAATTGAGCTATGTTGGATTCATGTTTCAAAATTTTAGGCTTGAAGTAGAATTGAACATTTTGATATTGACGAGATGAAGTATTTTGATTTTTTTTATTTGAAAGAGTTTGAATGCCCCTTTCGAGGAATAATTTGCCAGGTGTTCGGAAATGTTTCAGGGCCCAATTCTGCGGGCCGAATTGATTGCAATAAAAGAAAAAGAGAAATAGAGGGGGAAGAAACCTTTGTGATATTTGTGAGAGTTTGGAGGTGATTTGGAAATTTTCTAAGTTGTGCCTTTTGGGAATGTCTTTTGGCTAGCCCGGGGGGAGCGTGCTCCATCTCTTTACTTATTCGAGAAAGTCCCATCGATTGGATGTTTTAGATTAACACTCCTACCGTTTGGCCCCCTCTTTTCTAAATTAAATTTGGAGGTGAGTTAGTCTTCTTTCTTTTCCTTTCTTGTTTTTTGGTTTGTTTTTTTTTCCTTGCTTCTCGGTTCGGGTTTTAGGTGCTTATGTCCGATACATAAGTGCACATGTATAGTCTTTTGTTATACATGAAACTATCAAGCAATGTCGCAAGTAAGTCGTTTTTGTTTTAGGGCTTAGGAAGATGATAACAAAGGCATGCCGGTGGTAGAACAAAATGATATTTCATCCTATGATATAAGGACCCAATCCTGGGATCTGATGAACTGTAGGATGATAGTATCATTCACCGACACAAGACCAGCGGGGGACCCGTACCTTCTTAGTTTGTTGGTTGTCCTACGCCCGATGGTGTGATCGACTCGTGGAAAATTATAATTTTCAAAACTGATAAGAACATATTTGATAAGAACATATACAATAAAAAAAATATTTTCACTACAAAATTGATACAACTTCCTTTTATATGCCTGAAATCTATATGCATGTCAAAATATAAATTTTAAATGTAAATTCGATTGTCCACTTGTCAATTACCAGTACCAGGCTAAGGAGTACCCTCCTAAGTTAGGTTTAGTAGAACACCCTTCTAGTTGAGTGGCGGACTCTATATATTTTGGTGACCAATAGTAGCATTCGATGTCCCTCGAGTATAAAAATATAGTATCTGAGCTTAGCCCCGACCCAAAATGCTTGCGGTTTTCTCTCTTCAGATTTTTCGTGTGATTTTATTGAAGCATTTGGTAAAGTAATCATGGTCTTTTTTCGGGATCTTCCCGTGCTTTCGATGACTTTCTTCGAGTTGTCATTTGTTATTTGCTGCTTTTCTTGAGTTTTCCATCTTGGGTTATTCACCGCTTTTTCTTGAGTTTTCCAGGTAATGTTTCTTTTATTGCTTACTTCTACTTATGCAATACATGCCAGCTTGTTTCTTAAAATTCTGTCACTATATTTAAACTTGCTACTGTTTCTTCTGCACATCATACCTTAGAATGGGAGGACAGTAGTTGGTTTTATAGGAGGTACCCGACAGCAGATCGTTGACTCAACAATTGCATGTACACGTAAAACTAACATCGAACTCGAAGGTGTTATGACGAGAAGCTCAGAGCTAGCATCGTGGGCAGCACGACCATCTTCAACAACATAACAGGTCTACATCAGCTAAACCATTCCTTAGAATTAAACAACAAGCCATAGGATTTTGAGATACTTCGCCTAGTGTAACATAAATCCTCAATCTTATCTTTAGGCCTTTGTACAGCTCTGTTGTACAATCTAAGCGCTAACTCGTCTTAAAACTCTGAGTTTGTCGTTCGTCACGACCTAAATCCTCATATCTTTTAGACTATTTGTGTAATCGTTTCATACAAATATAAGCCCTAGTTAAATAAAATTGGCAGGATGAAACAAGAAAATATTTCTCCTTAAAACTGAAGCCAAACCATAGGGTAGACTGGGAAGTTACCGAAGTTCTCCTACGAATTTGTGACACCCCCTAGTTCTTCCTCATTTGGATTCTACAATAAATATTCTAAATTTGAGTCAATCACCTTCACACATCTTTGTCAAATTTCGTTTAAAAGTCTTATCTTTTGGCCTTTTTAAAGATAATATTCTTTGACTTTTATCGAGAGTTTTATTAGGTGAGTTCGGTTATCTAAGATGCAATTAACTATAGGGGTTTGCCCTTATATGAAGCTTTTCCAAACTCAGCTTAAAATAAACCCTATTTAATTCTTCGTATTAAATAGGAGAACTTGTCGGCAAATAAAATGGTTTCGCAGACCAAACAGATGTCATATATTACTTAGTTTATTTGATTGAGCATCACCCTCAAGTCTTGTGTTTATCTCTCGGGATAGACACAAGGTTTGAGGTATAGTGTTCTTTCATTTAAACTATGAAAGATATGAGATCAGTTTGATTTCATATTTTTCTAAACTGTATATATATATGTATAAATTAAACGTCTCTCCAAAGCGGGCGACGAGATTTCGATTCCGTGATCGACAGCTTTCAACGGGCAACTCCTCAACCAAAATAGTGCCGACAGTACACCCATACCTTTCTAGTGTGACATCAATATAAGTGATAAAGTACTGAGAACCTCTAATGGGCTGAACTGGAGTAAAACCCCCATATATCTATATGCACTAACTTCAATTTCTTGGAATTCATCTTTGAACCACTTTTAGAGAAAGTAACTTTATCTTGCTTACCATAAATACAATATTCACAAAAAATTAACTATATAGACTTTAAACAATGAAATTTGTTCATAGGAAAGAGGGACTTCATACATTTTACACTCATATGGTCAAGCATATGGTACCATAGACTTGCGTCAACACCAATTGATTCAGACATCTCATTGATTAGGTAAAGGGTGTCTTCAATATTGTCTCGAGTCATCATCATTGTCCCTCTGGTCACCTTTCATGAATCATTTGTGAAAAATAATCACATACCCCGACCTTACAAGCTGGCTCAAAAATCAAATTTCTCTTCAAACATGAAAAATGTCTAAATTCATCGAGCTTCAAGACTGATCCATTTGAAAACCTGATATCAAAATCACCAATTTTAACAATGTTGCAGATATTGTTATCTCTCAAAGACACCATTCCTAAATCACTTAAAATGTAATTCTTGAACACCTCTTTGTTGAGGCATGCATCTAAAAAGACATCTGAACCTATTATCCAAGATTCAGTACTATTTAGAGACAAAATACGAGAGTCACCTTAGATTTCGTCTGTGAAGACATTTGTAGACAGTTTCATATCTGTACCCACACCACCAACCTATAGAGCTTTGCAATCTTTCTTGAAGTGGATTTTATTTCTGTGGTTTCAGCGTTCACCTCTAATTTTTTCTCTCATTGACCTAGACTTTCTTCTTGGACTTAAATCCTTCCCTACATGTGTTTCTAACCAGATGTATTCCTATGTTTTTATCATTCAAAGTAGAATTTGAAGTTCTATTATTTGCCTTCTTGCGAACTTCATTTAGCACTAACCCTACAATATCATCAAAATTTAACTTCATGTTACCTGAAGAGTTACTCGCCGTAATGACCAGTTCATCCCAATTGTCTAGTGATAAAGATAAGATTAAAAGTATCTTAACCTCGTCATCAAACTTGATGACAACATAACACAACTAATTAATCACAATGTTAGAGTTATTCAAGTATTTAATCATTGTACTAACATTCATAATTTTCATATTTAACAATTTCTTTATCAGAAAAAAATATACTTTTAGTCGAAAGCTTCTCACATATCCTTTTTAGTACAACCATGAGATCAATAGCAGTTTTCTCATTCACTATGTTAAAGGTAACATATGAGAAAAGTTAAAGACGAATCAAATATAATGTTGTTCAATTAAGCACTTCCCATTCTTTTGGAGTTATCAATTCTGGATTCTTAGTGATTCCTTCCAGTGGCAAATATAATTTCTTTTGATACAATAAATTTTTAATTTGTATTTTCCACAAAAAAAAAGTTTAAATAGTTGGACTTTCCCACCTTTTATCTCACTTCATGGAACATTGCTTCTACTTGAACTAAACATTTTCAAAAGCCCCTCTGTGATACCACTTGTGTTGGAAACTGAAAAGTCGCTGAAAGATTGATTTGAGCAATATGAAGCAAAACTATGAAAAAAGTGCACACTTAAGGAAACACAAAAAACACGGAATGCCAAAATTTAACATGAGAAAACTAAAGAACAAAAAAACATCAAGGAGTCGCACCACCCCGAGAAATCCATAATGAAAAAAAAAAAAGAAATAGTACAAATTTCACCACACTCATGCCTCTCAACAAGCTTGAAGCTCACAAACACTCATTTCTCTTTTTCATAGAAAAAAAGACAATCTAACTTCAGTGTTCACTTGCTCATCTGGTTGCTTACTATCCCACAAAAAAAAAATGAAAACTTAAATCCTCGAGATTAGAAATTCATATACAATCGTCTAGGCGCCACCCCCGAGTATCGAGTTCTTGGGTGCACTGTTTCATAAACTAGAAAAGAGCCTGACTAGTCACGGCAACGCCTACACTGTTTTAAGGGTGCCCCATTATAGCACAGAAGCATTGTTTCTAGGCACAGAGGCGCTCACTTCACCCCCTGACATTGGAGATGCTAATATCCTAGTTTAGGTAAAACATTGATCACCAGCAACCAGGCATCATATCTAACATATCCCATATATTTCCCTTACATGGTAATCAGAATCAAAGTTTATTTAGTTTTAGAGGATCAAAGTTTCCCATGGGCATATGACTTGTGATTAATTAATTCTCGAGCATCATACTAAACTCGCATGATTAAAGAGCTTTGCTTGATCTTGTAGTTCAACAAAGGAGGTAAGATCACTTTTACTAAGAGATTAGGATCCTCCACTGCAGGGGATGATCTATTCTAAAAAAATAAAATATTACCCGAAGAAACTATCAAAGAGTCCTTGAGACTAATATAGGGTCAACTTGAAAACGACTACAGGAGTCTACATAGGTTTTTGATGTAGACATTTGACCACAAGAGAATGATCGAAGAACCCCAAGATATAGGTGAGCACCTTCTTCTTCAAGGAGGCTTGAGAGCTGAGGAAAAAAAAAACAGGCCATGTATGAAGATATTCAAGATAAGATGATAGTACAATTTAACAATAGTTAAAGGGATAATTAAGTGAGAAACCCATAAGAAAAAGAGTAACAAAAGAATGTCGGGACTTATACTTTGAAATATTGGATGATCCCTAATCATTAAAGAAACCCATTAAATTATGACTCAAATGAGTCATGCAAGCAATAGGTAACAACAAACAAATCTTTAAACTTTAGATGAATTTGGATCATTAGAGAGATCTAACATTTTCCAATTAAGGCCATCAAAAAATCTCATTGTTCGCAAATAACTCGTGTTCAACTCATTAAGTAGCTCGTGTTTGTTTCGTTCGCAAAGCAAGTGAGCTGAACACAAATAAATTTATAAAAAAAATGTTCTTAATTTATTAGAATAAAATGCAAATATGACACTCAATAGGACACGATGGAGAAAAAGGATTCATATAGCCGACCCCACTTAGTCGGATAAAGGCTTATTATCGTTGTTGATGCGGCTTCTATTGTTGAAACAAACCGACAATAGCAAAAAATCAATTATATTCGACTAGTTTTAACCAAAAAAAAAAACAATATTATTATAACATTTTTATATTAATTTTTATGATGCATTTACAAAATGTTAAGTTCTATTATTTTTTTAAATCATTCAAATTAATTTGAGCCAAAAAAAAGTCAAAACGAACAACCAAATTTAAATCAAATAGAACACGAACATTATCTTCATGAGCTATTTCGAATGTGAAATTATTTTGAATAAAAAAAAAATTGAATGAATTGAACACGACCAAACACTAGGCTTGGTCAAGCTCGACTCGTTTACACCCCTTGTTATAATTCAATATGTTGGGCAAAAGATAAAATTTTGACGTTATACACAATGAGGTATCCTAGCTTGAGAAAAGAGGGCAAGTTGTAGGGTTCTTAAGTCCTTAACGAGTTGCTTGAAGGGGGAACTAGCAATAAAACGTAGGTACGTGACCCAAAAAACCAAAAGGAGAAATGAGTTACTGCTCAACAACTCCAGAAAAAAATGCAAAAATAAAATCACAAACAATATCATAAAGGACATGCCTTAATGGAGGACATGAGTGGCATTACAAGTCTGCAACTAGAGAGATTTGCCCAAATTGAGTAACACCCAGGATGAAGGCTTCTCTAAATCTAATAGAATGAGGATGCTTGAGGTTTTCTTATGCCGGCCTGTAAGATGCCCAGCAAAAGGAATTACAATAAAACCATTGGAGATCAAAATTTGATCCTATATCCTTTGCATGAAAAATGTCACAACACTCAACCTAAGAGGCTATTTATTTGTAAGTATTAGAAGTGTAAAATAAAAAGTATTATGATGAAAAAAAATTATGTTACATTTATAGGTGATCCCTGGCGTTTTGATTTTTTTGGCATATAGTATGAAGAAAAAAGTACAGGTAAAGTTAAATTGTAAGCAATTTAAAATATCTTAAAAGACCAACTTTGCCTACAAAAAAATTATTAAAATCAGGTGAAATTCTTATTTTATGAGCAATAGACAAATAGCAAGGCATGTAAGGTGAACTGCACTTGTTGATCTTCCTTATGAAAGCAGGAAGCACATAGAGAGAAGGTCATCATTGTCCTTCCGCCTAGACAAAAGAGACAACAATAGCATTCGGGGACTAAAACAGATGGGAAAATTATATGAGCCGGAGAAGAAATTTGTTTTTCTCAGAATATACTTATATGGATGATGTTATGTGAAACTAAGAGCAGGTTGAGGGAGAAAATAATGAAAGTGAGGTAGACTCTCAAAGTTTTGAGAAAAATAGGTTGAAATCTGAATAGGCTCAATTGTCTTTTCCCTTTGCTTTCATTCTATTAAATAATAATCTTACAATCTATTTTAGGTACAAAATAAAGTGCATATAATCTATTTTAGATAATTTAATAATACATATTCCTAATCTAAATATCAGCTAAAAGGGAAATATATCAGAATAAAAATATTGAAAATAAGGAAAATCCTAATTATAAAAAACTCCTAATTTAGCTGCCTGATTTCCGTCCTTCCTGATGACACCCCCCCTTAAATTGATGCTGACGATCAGGAAGCATCAATTTTCCAACAGGAAACTGATAACATTGCCGGGACAAAAAATCCTCAAGCTGTGAGTGTCGAAACCTTAGAGTGCCGAAGCCTGAAGATGCCGAAGCCTAAGAGTGTCGAAGCCTAAAAGTGTTGAAGACTCAGAATGCCGAAGCCTAAGAATGTCGAAGTCCAAAAGTGCAGAAGCCCAAAAGTATCAAAGCCCGAAGCTTGAAAGTGTTGGAGCCTGAAAATACCGAAGCCCGAAAGACCGAAGCCTGAGAGTGCCGAAGCCCAAGAGGGCCGAAGCCCAAGAGTGCCCAAGCCCAAAAGGCCGAAGCCTGAGAGTGTCGAAGCCCAAGAGAGCTGAAGCCCGAGAGCGCTGAAACCTAAAAATGTCGAAACCCGAAAGTGTCGAAGCCCGAAAGTGTCGAAGCACAAAATTGGCGAAGCCCGAAAGTATCGAAGCTCGAAAGGTCGAAGCCTGAGAGTGTCGAAGCCCGAGAGGCCGAAGCCTGAGAGTGTCGAAGCTCGAGAGAGCTCAAGAGTGTCGAAGAAGCCCCAGATGCTGATGAGAGAGACGAAGATGGAGGCGTTGGAGTAGCCCATGGAGAGACCCATCTGACCATATTGTTCATTACAGCCATCCCCGTTCCCACGCCGCAGAGAAATGAGACGAACAATGCTCAAAACTCCAATTTCCTCATAGCTTCCCATATAATATGATACTCTCCGATCTCCAGTCTCTTCTGAATCCGCTTTGCCTGATCGTCGGTCACTGTCGGTTCTGTCGGTAATTTTTTTTTTTTCGTGTTGCTGCCAGTGACGAGCGGCGCTTGAATCTGACTCTTAGCCACCTCCAGGTCTGAATTAATCGCTCGCAGTGAGGATGATCGGCCTTGAACCAGAGGAACGTCGGCATGATAGTCGGAGCTGCGAGAAGAACGATGAGAACAATGGAGAAGATCCAAGAGAGTCAGCACACCATCCGCAGTGACGGTTGGCTTCGTCTGGAACTCGTCGAATCGGAGGAAGAAGGCAATGGAGAGCTGTGATAGCAAATTGAAATTGACGACGGAGATGATTCCGCGTCGGAGTTCCAGACGATGTCTCACAGAGGAAGACCATAGCGATGGTGCAGATAACAATAGGTACAACGGCTAGCATGAGGATGAAAGAGGTCGGGTCATCCGTAAAAAGAGCAGAGCAGAGATCGGTGAAGATGGCGGTGTTGAGTCCCACATAGCCCTTGAGTATCCCTGAGACCGGACCACGATTACGGTGAAAATTGCGTATGCACGTCACCAGAACCGCTGTGTTCATCAACATTGTGCTATTGTCGCCCATACAGAGGAACACACAAATCTATAACCGAAGCCCGAGACGAACCGATAAAAGGTGAATCGAAGGCGGAGAAATAGTTCCTTCCTTTCTGCGGTAGAAGGCGAATCGAAGGAGGATAAATAGTTCCTCCCTTCCCACAAGAAGACCGGCGAAAAGGGAGTTTTGACGGTCCTTCAACGATTACCGGTAGTTAGGGCAAAATTTTTTGCTCTGATACCATGTCAAAGCTTTGAGAAAAAATAGGTTGAAATCTGAATAGGCTGAATTGCCTTTTCGCTTTGCTTTCATTCCATTAAATAACAATCTTACAATCTATTTTAGATACAAAATAAAGTGCATATAATCTATTTTAGGTAACTTAATAATACATATTCTCAATCTAAATATTCAACTAAAAGGGAAATATATCCGAATAAAGATATTGAAAACAAGGAAGCTCCTAATTATAGAAAACTTCTAATTTAGCTGCCTAATTTTCGTCATTCTTGATTGACATAAACGACATGGTGAAGCTTTGACTTTGAACCTTGGGCCATGGAGAATCGACATGGAAAGGGTTTATTTAGCTATACGATGATGAGCTACATCAATGATTTAGTTTGCCTTCCCTCGAGCTCATGTAGCCGACAATAGAGGAAATCATGTGAAGTAGAGAACATCAAGTATTTTTGAGTAAAAGATGGACGCAAAATCAAAGTTTTTTAAAATAAATAGCATGGAGATCTGAAACTATTCGGAAACAAAGCAAAATGGATAACCTCCACTTAATATCAATCTTCCCCTTCCTTAGGCAAAAATTGCCATTCCGCTTTTGTTGATAGCTCAGTACCTGCAATACTAGCCAATGAATGTTACGCATATTAAACCAAATAAAACAAATCATTTCACTGAATTCATATTACATCCAACCAATGCAATGTATTTTTTACACAACAGTATAAAATATACATACTAGCAAACAACCCTTATGTAAATTCTAAAATCCAAACTGGGTATTCATGTAACGCATGAAATATAGATTGATGACCTTATATTCATAAAAAGATCATCATGCAATTATATTTATTGTAGTATCAGTTCATACAATGATGTAAGTGGGTGAGGCCTTTACTAACAAATAGCTCGATATCTAGGTCCGATTACACAACCCATATTGGTACATCATATCCATAATCTTTAGTAGCTAGATCTACTCTTTCAAGATCTAGATTGGCTAAATTTATTCGAGTTTTAGTGGAAAGATTTATAATTATGCTAACCATATAGAATAAAAGCCTAATAGCCAATCATTTATGCCCAGGGATAGACATTGATGTATTGTTACTAGACAAAAAAAATGATGGTGTCACGAGCCAGCCTCCAGGGTTTGAAATTACTAAGGCGGAAACTAACGGTCGGACGGAGGAAACCTGTCTAACAATTTCATTTCATAATCAAATAAAATAAAATCTATCAAAGAACAAAAGAGTCATTCTAATTCATAAAACTTAATTTACAACATTTGATTCATATTAATTTTAATTCATATTTAAATTTTTACCTTTAACATAAAATAAACTTGAATTATAATACCAATCATCCCACGCTTCTCGGAGTCTGTACACAGAATCTCTGAAGTTCATCTAGTCTATAACTTGCTTTCCTGTAAAAAATATACACTATTAACGGGTTAATTTAAATTACTCTATGAATAAATGATTCTAAATTACAAAAATTCTTATTTTAAAATATTTTATAAAATTACAATAAACAATAAAAATGACCGTGCAATAAAAGAAAACAGTGAAAAAATATTTTCATTTCTTTTAATTTATTTGTTACATATTCCATTATTGGAATTCGCCGTATCAACGTATATTTTAAAAATATATGTTTAACTATATCCATTTCCATTTTCACTTCTATCTCCATTTCAATTTTCATACATGGGTATGTTGCATTCCTGTGTCAGAAGCATTCAGGTATGACTCCCATATACATACATACATCAAATTTTATTCATTTTTCTTACATTTAACATTTAAAAGAAAACATATACTTTTGCATTTAAAATAAAAGCTGAGAAATAATAAATAACAGAACTATTGTAAAATAAAGAACATTTACCCCCCTCAATAGTGTAGTCAAATTGTCCATTCCTTGGCCAGTCAACTTTTGAGTGCACCTATAGGAACAAATTATATTATATCAGTTATATCCTACATTAAGATATCAACATTTCATAAATTAACTTTTATAATTCTGTTTTAAAGGCATTCTAAATTTTCTTTTAGCATGTTTCATTTAAGAGTCACTTTATTAAGCCTTAAATTTAGATTTTAGTGCTCTTAAAGTTTTTAATTTTGCCTAACTCTTCTTAACTAGGAAAAAAAACATTTAGTAATTAAAATTAGTCGGATGACTCAATTTCTTTCCCACAGCAAAGCCTTCTTTTTCTGCTTTAGCCTTTTTACCAATACCTTAAACAAATGTTAATAAAAATTAAAATCAATTTAATAAGTTTCTGAATTTCATTTTAAATGAATGAAAAATAATAACTTAAATTAATTTAATTTCATATATTACCTTATAACCTCTGCCAAGCCCTAAAGCATTCGAATTGATCAGTCCAGCACTTCATGCACGCGAGATGCTCCTGCGACCTCTTCTTCCTCCCCAAGCTCTCGGTCGAGCTTCAAACCAGCCATTCGAGCCTCCTTCGCATGCAGAAGGCCCTCTCCAGTGAGTGCTTCTTCCTCTACGAGTAGCACAACACAGCGAACCTACCTCTTCCCTCCTCTGTGAGCCGCACAAGCTCTCTTTCCTCTTCCATTAATTCAGGTAGATCATAGCTGCCTGTGTTGAGTGTCTCACGAGCCACTCGTGCTAGAAGTTTGAGTTTCTCTGTCGAACAACTAGGGCACAAAATCCTCCCGATTGCTTTCCATTCATGACGTCGACTTCACACTACAAGGTAAGTCAAAGCCTTCTCTCCCCTTCTTATTCTTCTCTTTCTTCCTTCTCCTACGTCCTTATTCTGCTTATTTTTCTTCTTCGTCTCTAAACGCTCCCTCTGAATTCTCTCGCTCGCTCATTTATTCTGATTGGTGCAATCATAGTGAACAAGAGTGACACGTCAAAACTTACCGGGACGTAAGTCATACAATACAAATGCATGTGTCAACTAGCAATGTGGTTCAAAAAGACCGCGTATCGATCCCATAGGAAAAGTGTAATATCTGTTTCCGCAGAAAAATCTCTGGTTTACTAAATTAGTTAACCTAGCATAGCATTTATCAAAAAGAGAATTTTAAGCCCTAAGGTCGTAGCTAACCGAGTACTTAGCAATTGAAAGAAAAATAGAAAATAGGAGGGTAGTTGTGAGTTCCTTCAAAATAAATGAAGCCCGTGCCTTTGTGATTCGAGGATAGTGACGATTGTATTTTTTTCTAAATGTTTTCATACGTGATTACTGTCAATAAGAGATAGTACTCCTTATGTCTATGTCTAGGTCAAAAGAAGCCTAGAATCCATGAAATTGAGACTTCCTCAATCCCCATGACAATCTGTGATTTTTCTGATCCCCTAGGATGATTGCAGAATTGCATTAAAATATGTCTATGCTCTCAAAAATATATGGTTAACCCTTCGCTTCATTTCGTAACGATTAGAGGTCGTAGTTTCACGAAATGTTTTAACTTCTTAATTGCCCAGACTAAGAGTAAATTAAATTCGGAGGTTAACTAACAATATAGGTTATGAAAGCACAAGAAAACGATTAAAGAAAAAACATCACAGAAAATTCTCGATAAATCCACTACTCCCTACATCACAGAGAAACGAAGAAAAGTTTAGCCGCTCATTACAAAGCAAATTATAGGAAAAAACATTACATGAAAATTCATTACAAGGAACATAAATATGAAAACCTTACAAGAAATTGTTTCCTCTATAAAGATAGCACATTTCCCTCTCATACAAACTCTCTCACAACTCACAAAGTATGGAAAAACTCTCTCTTAAAGGTTTTTACCCAAAGAGGAAGACAACCGTCAAGAGATTCCTCTAAATCTCACTAAAACTCTCTTCTTTTAACCTCCATACCTTCTCTGATGCAGAACTCCCTACGAGAAGCTCTAAGATTTGATTTTATAGCAAAAATCACGATTTGGGCCATCAAATTTCCTTCCTAAAGTGTTTCCCGCTAGTCGATGTGGTCACGCTGCTGGACTGCCTGGGTCGGCGTGGTCACGCCGCTCTGCTGCGTCATATGGTGCGATCATGCTATTTTCGGCACGGTCACCAGCCATGCTCGATAAGGGTCGTGGTCACGCAGCCTTTAGGCGTGGTCATGCTGCTTCTGGGCACTTTTTTAGTGGATTTTCTCATTCCAACTTGTTTGTATTTAATTATCTACATTATGCACAACATGAAAAAATACGTTTTCAAGCATAAATTCGTGATAAATAAATAAAATTATGTAAAATGCAGGTAAAATCATGTAGAATTGACACATGGCAAATCCCCCAAACTTACAATATTACTTGCCCAAGTATTCACATGACTCATTTGAGATTTTTGATTGAATTAGTACTCCTGCTAAGTTCTGTCATTTCAAACAGTTTTATCAAATCTAATTAAGAATGAAATAATATTTAGACTTGATTATCCTTAATTGTTAATGACTTGACCATCCCCTAATTCTCTTTTTTCTTTTTTTAAGAAAATCACATAGATCTTTAAATTGGTATCATTTAAAATCTCTTTCACAAACCTTAAATATCTTTTGCACAATTTCAGTGGATTTTAACAAACTCGAAGTTCACTTAATTTTTATCCTTGAAAATAACTTATACCGTGGTTTTAATTACAGTATCAAAGCTCATTTTATAACTTAAGTCTCAATAAACCCCCTTCAACTTTTTTTTTTGAATTTTTGTAGTGCCAACCTTAAGCTTCTTCTCAGAGAATGTTCACTTCTTATTTTTTCTTTTCTACTTTTACTTTTTCTTTTTCTCCTGAGAATTACTATATCTGATTGACAATTTTTCTTTTCTTTTGTTCTTTTTTAAAATGTGAAGAGAGATTATCTTTCTTAAGCAATAAAACTGAACACTTAACTATTTTTAATATTCTACTTCTAAGTCATTCTTTCCGGTTAAAATTTTAAGATCACATTAATTTGGTTGAGAAGAACCGAAAAAAAAATAAAGATATTTTGGGTGGCTAATCAATATCTAAATCGCCCCTTTTTAAATAATCTATGAGTTGCTCTTAAGGAAAGCCCAAACTTGTTAAGTTTTAGAATCTTATCATTACTCATTAAAGTTAATAATTTCTAAACAATATTTATTGGGTTTAACTAGACTGTGATAAGTAGTTTGTAAATCAAAAACTTCTAGCAAGGGTTACATAATGAAGTATAACTTTTTTGTAGAGCTATGTGAACTACTTCTCATGTTTATAATAAGGTAGATTATTTTCTCCCTCAAGCTTGTTTTTTTCTACACGTAGACAACAGAGAGTAGCAGTAATCAAAAAGGAGGTAAATACAAAAAAAATAAAGGTTAAGACAATAACATGAATCTGAGAAAGTAAAAATAGGAACAATGCAGTAAAAATTTCAATATAAGGACTATCACTTCGTAGAAAAAACAAGATTCAATATTTTTTAGAATGAAAATTTTTAAGCAAATTTCAAAAAAAATTCATAAGGTGAAAACATGCTTAACACATCAAAGAACGCTTGGGTGACCTTTTAAAACATGCTTAACGTCCTCGGCCCGACAATCTCAGGCATCACCCTAAATGGAGTCTCCAGAATCAAAGCGCCAGCTTAGTAATCCTTGATCGTCGTTTCAGATTCAACTTGTCTTGGAGTTTCCAACAAGGTAGTGTTCTTGGCTTCTTCCCAAAAATTCGGATGATGTTCTAACCACCTATTGGGGCCTTCAGCAACCTCTCAATTTCAACCAAATATTCATTGGTGATTCCAATAGGTAAGTGGTTGAGTTTCTCCTACTGAAAGAGTGATATTTTCTTTAGTCAAGTTCCTCAAAAACTTATCAATTATTCGTTGCTCTTCCAAGTGAGCATCCTCAGATTCTGTAGATTGGATTTTTATCACCCTAGCCACAATTTTAGCTCTTTGAATTTGATTATTCCTAGAGACTTGGGGCATTTATGATGGTTTTAGACATCAAATGCAACTGCTTGATCGTTCTCTCTCAAAATTACTTTCCCCTCCTCAACATTAATAATGACTCTGTCAGTAGCTAAGAATGATCTCCTAAAAATCACATGCATTCCTTTATCATCTTTTAAATCAAGAATTATGAAATCAGCCAAGAGAGTAAACATATACATAGTAATAAACAGGTTTTCAACTAGGCCTAAGGGATGAACCACAGATTGATCAGCAAATTGAAGTGTCAAATTTGTAGGTTTAATTTTCCCCTTCCAAGTTGTTTGAAATTTTTTAGAGGCATGAGATTGACATTGGTTTTTAGTTCACAGAGTGCTTTTTCGGAAAACTCAACTCCTACAGTATATGGGATGTTAAAACTATTGGGGTCTTGGCTAGGGTTCTGTAGCCTTTGCAGGAAAGGAGGTGGAAGCCTCACAATTTAGTTAATCGAAATGACGGAGGACAATTTACCTAACACAAGTCTCATAGGTGTATTGCCCTCTGGTTGTTTGGCTTCCTTTTCTACTCCAGTCCTGACTCCTAATTATCTTGCAGTGCTCCAAATTATGACCTTTTGGATTTACTTCAGCATTGTTAGGCAGTGCTTCTGAGGGTCTATTATTTATTGAATTCGCCAGCTGTCCTAATTGGGTTTTTAAATTCTTGATGGCTACAGCTTGGCTTTGTAAAGTGATCCCCATTTGAATGACTAATTTCTCGATAGGAGACTTCTTTTGGTTTTAGGAATTAGCCTCAAATTCTGGTGCATATTGGGGTTTTTGGAATTGGTTTCCTAGATTTTGCCAACTACTTACATGGTTATTATAATTGTTCCCCAATAGTTAGTTGTTATTATTCTAAGAAAATTTGGGTGGTTCCTCCAGCCTGGATTGTAGGTGTTACAATATGGGTTATGGCCATGATTTCCCATAGCATTCACGGATTCTAAGACCAAGTTGCTAGGATCTATCACGGTCCTTGAATTAACCCATCGTTGGGTGTAGCCTATACATCAAATTCATGCCCAGATTGTAGCTACTTGAGTGGCCAGGATAGCTAGGACATCTGATTCATGAACATTGTCTACCTTCTGAGGTGTAACTCATTCAGCGGGTCATTGGAATTTATTGGTGGTCATTTCTTTTTTCAAATGGTCGGGCTCATCAAAAAGTTTAGACATTAAAGATCCTTCTACGGCAGCCATCTATTATGAATCTCAGGGAAGCTATCAGTCTATTATAAGAAGTTTGAATAATTAGTTAATCGAGTAGTGCATGATGTGGACACCTCCTAAGTAATTCCTTAAACCTCTGCCAAGCCTCATAAATAGATTTTGTATCGATTTGAGTGAATGAGACAATGTCATTCCTAAGTTTTAGTTTTATACGGAGGAAAATAATTGGCAAGGCTTTTTTGTGCCAAGTCATTCCAGGTTGTGATTGATCCTGGGGCAAGGGAGTTCAACCATACATTAGCTTTATCTTGCAAGGAAAAGGGAAAAAGCCTCAATCTAATAGCATCACTGCGGACACCGTTGTATCGGAAGGTGGCACATAGTTCAGGAAAATTAGCTAAGTGAAGATTAGGACCTTCAATGGCAAGTCTCTCAAACTGATTGTTTTGAATCATTTGGATTATAGCAGGACGCAATTCGAAAGTGTTAGCTTCAACAGTAGGGTAGTTGATGCTCATGTGAATCTCTTCAGCAGAAGGGTTGGTGTAATCCTTATGTGGTTTCAAGGTAGAGGGGTTAGGTCAGCCATCTCAAAAAAGTGTGTCAAAAGTTAAGTGTGATCTCTCAAGACGTCTAAATGTGTGATCAATCTCATAGACAAAAGGAGCGAGATCAGCCTCAGCTCTCCTGAACATAAAAATGAAAGATTAAAACTATGCAGCAAACAAGCACATTAACTCACTTAAGTCAGTCAACACGTTAATATGCAAGTGCGACACACAATATGCTAAAGAAAGCAAAAGATATCGAAAATAAATTATTAGCAATATTTTTGGCATTTTGATTTTTTTTCAAAGTTTTAAAATTTTCAACACCTGCAAAGAGTACAACAGAAATACAGATGCAGCAAAAAAATAAAAACACATAATAAAAGTAAGAAAAAAAGTGTCAAACTTAGATCCTAAGTTTTTCAACTAAAATTTTCCTAAAAGCGGAAATAATTATTAACGTCTTTCTCCGTCAACGGCGCCAAAAACTTGACGCGTCAAAACTTATCGGAACGTAATTTGGCTATACAACGGAAGTGCACGTGTCAACTAGTAATGATGTTCTAGAGTACCGCATATCGATCCCACAGGAAAAATATAATATTTATTTCTATAGAAAATATCTAGTTTACTTCTTTAGTTAACCTAGCTTAGGGTTTATTCAAAGAAAATTTTTATTTCCTAAGGTCCTAGCAAACCGAGTACTTAACAATTGAAAAAAAAGCAGAAAACAAAAAGGGAGTTTGTGGGTTCCTTCAAGATAGATGCGGCTCGTGCCTTTGTGATTCAGAGATCATGGCGATCGTGATTTTTCCTAAATGTTTTCCTACGTGATTGTTGTTAATCGGAGACATAGTACTTTTTATGCCTACATCTAGGTCAAAAGAAACCTAGAAGTCTGTGGTTAGCCTTTCGTTTCCACTACGCAATGGTTAAAAATTGTAGTTTCACGAAACATTTTAACTTCTTAATTGGTCAGACTAAGAGTAAATTAAGTTCGGAGGTTAACCAACAACATAGACCATGAAAACACAAAAAAATAATTAATGAAAAAACATTATGGAAAATACATGATAAATCCACAAATTCCTACATCACAAAAACACGAAGAAAAGCTTAGCCGCTCATTACAGATAAAATCACAGTAAAAACCACTATATGATAATTTATTGCAAGCAACATAAATATGAAAAACTTATAAGAAATTGCTTCCTCTGCAAAGACAACACCTTTCTCTCTCATACAAATCTCTCACAACTCACAAAATAAAAAAAAAAACCCTGCCTTAAGGGTTTCCACCCAAGGAGAAAGACAACCCTCAAAAGATCCCTCAAATTCTCTCTCAAACCCTCTTCTTTCAGCCTCCAAGCCTTATCTGATACATAACTCCCTCCAAGAAGCCCAAATATTTGATTTTATAGCAAAAATTATACTTTGGGTCATGAAATTCCCTTCCTGAATGTTTCCCGCTCGTCGTCATGGTCATGTCGTTGGACTGCCTAGGTCGGTGTGGTCACACTCGATTGTGGCGTGGTCACCATGCCCTGCTACATCATATAGCGTGGTCACGCCATTTCCGGCGTGGTCACCCCGTCCATGTTCGATAAGTGGCGTAGTCACACCGTCTTTAGACGTGGTTACGTAGCTTTGAGGCACTTTTTTATTAAATTTTCTTGTTTCAACTTGTATTCATTTTTCTACATCTTGAACAACATGAATAAAATACATTCCCCAAACGTGAATCTGTGATAAAAAAAATAAAATTAACGTGTAAAATTCAGGAAAAATAGCAGGTACAATCACATAAAATTGACACATATCAGAGAGATACAACTCTTATGTCATAATTGAAAAAGTGCATCTCTTTACAGTATGTTTTATTTATTTAATATTTATTTATTTATTTTCAGTTATTACAGATGCTAACAAATAATTCATTGGAAATTCAGATAGAGTCAAACAAAGTTAATTTATAAATTGTCTAAAAAAGACTGCTAAGTGGCCAATAAATTCTAAAGATATTTTTACGTTGTTTCATATGAATAAAACTAACCTATGATCCTATCCATAACTCCAAAAGATCATCACATACAATTTACAAAGAAAATACCAAATCTTCGCTTTAAAAATGCATTAAAGCAAGACATGCACTTGGGTAGATGAAAGAAAGTATAAAACACACAACCCTCACAATCAAATCTCTAACTACTAGGCCATAAGCCCACAATGGTGGCACATCATAAATTATCACATAATATTACGTAACAAAAAATGGATCCCTTTATTGACCCATTATTACATCATTTGATAATAAAATTTGAAGTGTCTTAATTGCTTACATATCAATAGTGAAATATAAATTGTAGGTTGTTGGCCTCTTTTTGAGCCCAAACCCTAATCAATCCTTACCCACCATCTTCTAGCATCTTCACTGATGCAATCAACAAAGAGTCAACATTTTTTTTTGAGTCATCTTGGTCGACCCTTGGCTATCTAACATTTGCTTCTTCACAATATGGCTCCCACAATAGCTTGTTAGTACTTCCCCCCAACGACTAGTCTCCTCATACGGGCACATGAATCTTTTCTACCTAGTGCCTTGTCCCCAACTGGACTCATCAGCTTGTTCTGCTCACTAACTCCAAAGCTTTGGCCTCATGCTACTTGTTCATTCTCTTTTCGCTTTTAACATGGAAAGAAAACGATAAGTGAGAATACAAGGCACTAGGTAGAGAAGCAAGTGAAAGATCAGTGAAAATAGAATGCTTGTGGCGTGGGACTCATCAGCTTGTTCTACTCACTAACTCCAAAGCTTTCGCCTCATGCATTTAATGCATTTCAAGTCTCTCTCCACTATCATTCTATTTTCAGTTATCTTTAAGTTTCCATGTTAAAGGAGAAAAAAGATTGGGCAAATAGTTCATCCCTTCTATCTAGGGGAAACAAAATAGTTGAGACTATTGCTAAGCTTGCTCAACACAGCTTTTGTTGATGGAATGAATGAGTCGGCCGACTTCTCCCTCTTATAAACCCCTCCTTAGGACTTCCCCAAGGCTAGCTTGTTTAGCCACCCTAAGGCCAGATCAAAATCACCTACAAATGTTTTCGTGTGTGCACCCTAAGAAGCCCAAAGAAGTGAGTGATTCCCAACAATAGATATTGATTCCAAGATTCCTCAATCACCCTCGTATCACCCCAAACTCATCTTAATACATTGAGCCCACTAAGAGAGCAAACAACTCGCAATTGTTGGCACATAAACACCTAAAAACATTCCTCTTCCCTTGAGTTAAGTGTTATCTTTGACCTATGGTCGTCATAGAATGTTAGATGTTATCTTTACCAAAAGAGGGCTATAAATTTTAGAACTTGGTGACAACTAGAGTAATCTAGAGAAGGTTCAGTGTTTTGTTCAACCTACTATTAGATTCTCTATGAATCAACTAACTTGATTTTAAGTGTTGGACATACATTCCCACTTAGATTGCTAGGGAATCCTTCTAGAAATCAATCATTCCTTTCGATTCAATGCCCTTCAGTTTATCGACCATCCTATTGATTCCTCCAAAATGCTATGAAGCACGGGATATCATAGAGTATACGTATCGATCACATGGAAAATTTTATTAATTTTCAAATAAGTCAAAGTACTAGTTTACTAACCCTAAGTCTAGTTCAAAATGGTTAATATTTTGAGAGAGTTTAATCCTAATTTTTGCAAAAATTAATCTAACAAGGTTGTGTTCTCTAATATAAAAACCATGGCTCTTTGAATTTGATTATGTGACCCAATGAATCTCTCAAACTTAATGTTGACAATCAGGGATAATGACTCCTTACTCTATTTCTAGGTATAAGAAGTATTGAAACCTCATATTATAGCTAAGTTTTGCTTAACCCTGCAAAGTCTCCCAGGAATCCTCATTCTCCTTTGTGATTGCAGTCTCCTAATGACAATATTATTATTTATGATGGAGTGTTAACTTGTTCTTCTAGCCTACGATCAATAGTCCTATATCACAATAATTTTTAACTTTTCAAGTAACCAATTTGAAAGTAAATTAAGTTCAAAAAATTAACACACCATATGCATTTAAAATAACATAATGAATAAGAATCATCACACTACCAAATCAAAAAAGCATAAATCTTTTAGTGAACTAGTGTTGGGATGTCATCCTCTTTATTTCTCCGCATGAAGAGGACCTTCACCATGCACTTAGGCTTCATACTAAGGCATCGAGGCGTCAAACTTGTCTTAGCTCATTTGATGCTTTCAAGTGCTCAATTCCTATATCTAGACATGTATCCAACAAATAATACTATATATACCCAAAAAATATGAAATTAATATATAGAATTGGTATAATTCACATGTCTTACATTTTATATGCATTAAATTCTTCCAAATTTAAACATTACTTGCTCTCAAATAATTTAATGCGTAAAATTAAATTATATTGAAATTCATGATAGAATGTGTCTCAAGATTGCATTGTTTTTTTAATAATAAAGTATGTAAAGAAATCAAAGTGCACAGATATATTCTTGAGATTGGCTTTTAATTAAAAATTCTAATATCCCATTATTACTTATATTAATAATATTTTATATTATTATCCTTAAATTACTTAAATATGGTTGATTAAAATAACATTAATTCTCAAATATATAGAATTCAATTAGAAAATCAATCAAATAATCTTAAATCAGTTTTTATTTTTTTAATATAATATTTTGAATTAGAGTTAAAGGAGGTTCTTTATTTCTTAACTTTTAGCAAAGTAGGTTGTTACAAAGTTTTAAATTATAGCTTAACCTCAAAATTTTCCTCAAAGACTTTCTTATATTTATCTTTTAAAACTTGAGTTTTTTCTATTTTTTTTTTCTTTTATTTTTCTTTCTTTCTTCTTTTACTAAGGATAATTATATCTAGTTAAGTTTTTCTTTTATGATTTTGAATACCAATTCCTTCTTAAATTAAATAGTCAATCACTTCCTAACTTAATTCAAAGTATTATAGTTTGAAAGATATTAAACAACATTAAATCCTTTGGATTAATAATCATTTCACTTTATGTATTTAATGAATTAATTTATATGTAGTTAGAGTTGTAATTGAGTTGAGTCGAGTCAAGTATGTTATAGTTTGGATTGGCTTGGTAGAATCATAAGTTGTTGATGTTCAGTTCAAACTTGAGACGAGTATTCAAATACATGTTCATACTTTGCTTGCCTAAGATTTTTTTATGTTCATACTTGATTTATACTTAGTTTGTTAAAAATAATTGAAAAGCTAAAAAATTTAAACGTTTGTTTAATTTTTCATGTAAAATTAAAATTTTGATTTGTACTTGATTTTTCATATAAAACTAGTAAATAAGTTTAAAGTTTAAAAGAATGTTTGATATTTTACATATAATTAATAAATGATTTTATGAATCTAAATAAATAAACAATTGAAAAGATTTCAAATTCATATAACTAATTTATGTCAAGTAAATAAAACAAATGAATTGATAGTAAGTTTGTTTGCAATCAAATAACATAAATAAGAACGAACAAAATAGTTCATTGAATTTAAAAAAAATAAAAAAAGTTGTATTAAATATATATGCATATTAATATCAACTTATAACATATTTCTATTAAATAAATTATTAAATAAGTTATAATTAATTATTTTTTTTAAATAATATATCATATAATTATAGAGCATTTAACAAATTACTTGTTGAACAAATAAGTTTGTTCATAAACTTTAATTAACAAGTTGGACTATGTTCAAAACCAGTTCATTTAAGTTCCAAGTTTTTAAAATTGTTCAAACTTGTTTATTCACTAATTTGTACAAACAAATCGAGCATTAATCAAGCCGAGTTCAAGTTATTCATCAATTGTATCGGTTCATTTACAACACTATATGTAGTCAATTAGTTTAACTGTTTAATTATATTTATATAAAAGAGTGATTAATTATACTAAGAGGTCAGTTAGTAGTGAGTTAATAATCAATTCAAATGCTTGGTGAGTATTTATATCTCTTTTAATTATTTTCTTTGCTCATTAAGAGTTTACAATGATTCGTTATTAAATCTACCATTTTATTTGAAAGTTTAAAGTCCAGACATTTACAATTAGGTCACAAATTTTTACAACAATTCCCCTTCACCCCCCCACCCCCTCATCAACCACAAAATATTTATTTTCAAACACATCACAAGTGAACACATTTTATAAATGACAAAGGAATACATAACAATAATGTAATCACAATCACATATAATTCATAAGTGCCGAAAAATAAATAAATTAACATATAACATAAGCCCATGAAACACTAAGCAGAAACAACATAAACAAAATCACATGTCCACCTAAAACTAAGCAGTACAAAAGGAATGACAGAAATCAAGAGTCATCTCTCTCATCTAAAAAGTTGCAAAGTGAAATATCATAAAGCACACATTTCAAACTAAAGCAAATAAAACAAACAATGCAAAAACTCAAGCAAATTCAACAAGATAACACTTATGTTGCCTTCTAAGAAGTGTTTGATTTACCATCCTTGGCCTGACCAATGCAAAACATAATAGACATACAACCATGCAATCAGGTCATAATATAATGCTTTAATTGTCTCCCAAGTAACATTTGATTTAATGTCATTAGTATGATATAGTCAAATCATACTTAAAATTTTTCTCCACGACCAAATTATTTTTTTAATGGTCCATTTTTGATCTTCCAATACTCTCATTACTCTGAAGACTTCCCTAAATTATCAAATTTTAATCTCAAATTTAAATCTTCTTGAATATATGTATTCTCTAAGCTATTGTTCAATACTTCCTACAATTTGTCATTTATATTTTACAACACTCTCTCGAAGGATATATTAGAGGTTTAATTGAATTATAAATCCTAAAAGCCAATCCTTGATCTTATCCTTTTATAGATAACTCCTCTTTTTGTAATTTAATATTTGCTCTCCCTGTTACAAGAAATGATCTCCCCATAATAATTGAAATCTTAACATCTTCCTCCATATCCAAAATAATAAAATTACTAGAGAAGATAAATTTATCAACTATAACCACGACATTTTCTATAACCCCCTAGAATAAATCAAAAGATCAGTTAGCTAACTGAAGGGTTACGGTTGTAGGTTGAACCTCTCCTAGTCCTAATCACCTGAAAAAATAAACAAAATCATAAGATTCACGCTAGCTCCTAAATTACATAAGACTTTCTCAAAGAACTTGTCTCTTATAGTGCAAAGGATATTGAAACTAATTGGATCCTTAAGTTTTTGTGAAAATTTCTTTTATAGGATAGCATACGCTCTTCATTTAAGGCCATAGTCTCATAACCACCTAGTTTTCATTTTCTACTAAGGATGTCTTTCATGAACTTTAACATAACTAGACATTTGTTCTAAAGCTTCAATGAATGAGATGTTGATTGTGAGTTTTTTGAACGCCTCTAAAAACCTTGGAAAACTACTGGTCTAACTTCTGCTTCTAAAATTTTTTGGTAAATGGAGGTGGTGGTCTCTCTTATTATTTGCTAGGTGAGGTGAGTATTTTTTTCCCTAACTCTAAGTGAAGGTTTTCATTATGTCTACCAGGCTTAGGCATTTTTTCGTAAGACTCTTCCGTAATTATCTCCTCTAATTCCTAATCACTCCCAAGTATAATGACTTTGCACTGCTCTAAACCTTGATCCTAAAGATTCGCCTCAGTGTTACTTGGTAATGTCCCTTGGGTTCTATGACTTAATGACTTAGCTAACATACCTAGTTATGTTTCAATGTTCTTAATGATCGCAGCTTGACTCTATATCTGGTTTTACATTTACAACACAACTTATTCCAATGATAATTTCTTTTTTCTTAAATTTATTATTAGAAGTGAATCCTAATGGGTAAGTCGATCTCGGGTTAAAATTATTTCATTGTTTATTTCAATTATTTAAAAATTTTGTTAGTTTCACCACATTGTCGATTTTCTATATCTGATTATTGTTATTCCAATTAAAATTTTGGTGGTTCCTCCAACAAGGATTGCAGGGATTGAAATATCGATTGTTGGGTCAATTATTTATTCCATTCAATGACTCCACAAAAGCAACACTGGTCAATTAACTGTCTATGAGCATTTTCCTCAATTATTTTATTAGTGATCCAGGTGAAGAATTCAAATCTAAGTTATTTAATTTATTAAAAATTATAGTTATCTGTGCAGTTAAAATTGACAACACATCTTGTTCATGAATGTTAGCTATTTTCCTATATTGACTCTTTCATAAGATAGTTGAAAATTATCTGTAATCATTTCCTCAATCAATATATAGATCACCTCAAAAAATTTTCACATTAACGAACCTTCAGCTGCAGCATATATAATAAACCTAACTGATCCCACTAACCTATTATATCAATCAAACAGGTAGAGCATGATGTGGACATTTCTTAAGTAGTTCTTTAAATTTCTCTGGGACTTTATATATCAACTCACTATCTATATGGGGGTGAAAGAGGCAATGTCATTCCTAAGCTTGACAGTTTTAGAAGATGAAAATTATTTAGCTAGCAATCTCAGAGCTAAGTCAATATAAATGGTTATGAATCCCGGTGCTAATAAATTAAGCCACACTTTGGTCTTGTCTCTAAATAAAAATAGGAATAACCTAAGTCTCACGGCGACGTTTGAGATATCGTTATACCTAAAAGTTGCATATAATTCTAGAAAACTGATTAAATGTAAATTTGAGCCGTTATTGGGTGAACCTCCAAATTGGTTATCTGCACCACTTAAATTATGGTAGAGTTCAATTCAGGAATATTAACTTGTATGATAGGATTTTGAATAGTTTCGCAAATCTCATATATTGAAAGTTTGACAAAGTCCCTAAGTGATCTAAACTAGTAATTCGCTTCTTTTTGGTGTGTCATTGCACCTAATTTTTTTTGGGTTGGGCTTTGCATTTTTTTTAATGATTTTTTCTATTTCAGAGTTAAATGGTACTAAGTCAATAGATTCAACCATACACATATAATTTTGGATAACTAGTGATCTTAGACTAACACTTCACAATGATAAACAGGATTATATGTTACATAAATAAAATTAAGCAAACAAAATATAGAAAACAATAAAATAAAAATTCATAATATTTTTTGGATTGTTTTAAAATTTTTAAATATAAAAAGGATAATTGAAACACATCAATGTATTAGATTAAATTAACACTACAGTTTTCAAATCTAAATTTCAAAATTTTCAATTAATATTCTCTTAATTCAAAAATTAACTCTGTTTTCCTAACAATGGCGTCAAAAACTTCCTCCCTCTAAAATGCTGAGAAAACTAAAAAAGAACATATGCACAAATAAAGAAAAATTAAACCATATATGATTATTAATTTGCTCCAATATGATCCTTCCTCTACAATGAAATCACACTTCAATTCACTCTCACTCAATACAAGCAAACCTCTCACACACACACACACACACACACACATGCACATACACTCTCCCCGTTTCCACTCCTTTGTCATGCTTTGAGTTTTATCAAAGTCCAAATATCTTAACAAATAAAGGTGGGATTGATTCAAGACTTCGGATCACTCGAACTACCTAAAAATTGTCTTAAGTCGGTTGGGAGAGCAGCGGTGCTGACAAAGTAACACTGGGTCGCTAAGTGTAGGCACAACAACGTTAAGTAGAGAGTTGAATTTAATAGCTCTGAATCAAAAAATTAGGGCATCAGGCGTCGAGACGCTGAGAATGGTAGCACTGCAACATTAAAGCTAGGCTCAATGGCGCTACTGAACTAGTGTTGGGATGTCTTCCTCTCTGTTTCTCTGCATGAAGGGGACATTCAGCAGGCACCTAGGCACCATATTGAGGTGTCGGGGCACTCGAACATGGCTTTGACCATTGGATGCCCTCAAGTGCTCGTCCTGGATCTAGACCTATATCATGCTTATAACACTACATATATGTTAAAAAAACATGAAAATGAGACATTGAAAAGGTATAATACACACATACATATGTCACACAATTTATGTGCGTCACCTATAATACCCAATGTTGGGCCTATAATAGCAATCAATTATTCTCAAATGTTGTCATCTTCTACAAGAAAAAAATCATGGATGTTGTAATATGGCAACATATCAAGTTTTAGGACTTCATGTCTTTCATATTTCTCTATCGATAGACTCATCATACAACTATTGATTAACCATCACCAATACCCATACTCGCCAACTACCATCCGAGCTCACACACATTCATTAACCTTAACTTGGTGCCAACTTATGCCTACATACAAAACATCATAAGAGCCACATACTATTGAATTGTTGACTTTGGTCCCACATATATGCTTGTTGGCAAAAAAATAATAAGTCTTTAGGCTTGCCAATGAACCATCAAACCCAAAACCTATTATGAATGGACTAGCCACNATAATAAGTCTTTAGGCTTGCCAATGAACCATCAAACCCAAAACCTATTATGAATGGACTAGCCACAAAGCATTATGTGAACTTATTGACTTTCATGCAAACTATTGCCACTCGAGCTATTGGCTTCACTGAGCTCGAATCAAATTTGCGGCCCACTAAGTTTTAAGTGTTCCTTCTTGTAAGGCTTAGCCATAGGGTTTATATTGTAATTCAACAAGGTGTATTCCCTACCAAAATATATATCTTTTGCTATGCAAAAATTAAAATAATATTTCAATATTGTAATTCGAAATGGCCTATTCCCTACAAAATCATATATCTTTTGTTATGCACTAATTAAAAAAATATCTTATCTCTATATTGTCTAATTCACTTTCCATTATTATTTTTATTACTTGATTTGGCTGCTAGACTCTTCTTAGTATACATAAATGCATATGCACACAACAAACATTGCATAGCAAGGATAGTCTCTCTTAATTGAAAGTGTTCCACTGACACTATGACCATTATATAATTAATCATTGGTTCTTATACCCATGAGAAATCAACATCCTAATATCAAAATAAACTCATCTGGGAGTCACCTATCGGGTAGGAGAAACCAGGTTCTCGCAATGCAAGTCTCTACCCTTCAAGCTAGCTCAAGTAACAAAGGTGTGCATAGACAAAGTTCAAATCCATCAAGTCTCCCACCAGCTCGAGTCCCTTTCAGTACCAACATGGTTTCTAATTTGATATTTAAAACTTTTTTTTTTTTAAAATTCAAATAGATTGTCTTAGGATTGCATTATTTTTCAATAATGAAATATGTAAATGAATAAAAGTGCACGAATATATTCTTAAGATTGGATTTTAAACAAAAACTCTAAGATTCCAACATCACTTATATTAATACAATTTTATATGATTATCCTTAAATCAATTGAGCATGGTTGATTAAAATAGCATTAATTCTCGAATATACATAATTCAAGTGGATTATCAATCAAATAATATTAATTCAGGTTTTCTTTCTTTTAACATAAGATTTTGAATTAGAGTTAAGGATATTTTTTATTTTCTAACATNTCCAACATCACTTATATTAATACAATTTATATGATTATCCTTAAATCAATTGAGCATGGTTGATTAAAATAGCATTACTTCTCGAATATACATAATTCAAGTGGATTATCAATCAAATAATGTTAATTCAGGTTTTCTTTCTTTTAACATAAGATTTTGAATTAGAGTTAAGGATATTTTTTATTTTCTAACATTCAGGAGAGTAGATTGATACCAATTTTGAAATTATAGCTTAACCTCAAAATTCTCCTCAATGATTTTTCTTATATTTATCATTTAAAACTTGAGTTTTTATATTTTTCTTTTTCTTTTGATTTTTCTTTTCATTTTTTTTCTTACTTAGGTTGACTATATTTGGTTAAGATTTTCTTTTATGATTTTGAATATCAATTCTTTCTTAAGTCAAANTATATTTTTCTTTTTCTTTTGATTTTTCTTTTCATTTTTTTTCTTACTTAAGTTGACTATATTTAGTTAAGATTTTCTTTTATGATTTTGAATATCAATTCTTTCTTAAGTCAAATAGTCAATCACTTCCTAACTTCATTCAAGTATCATAATTCAAAAGAAATTAACTAAAATTAAATTATTTAGATTAATGATCATTAAATTCTATATATTGAATGAATTAATTTTATATTAGTTAGAGTTGTAATCCAGTCGAGTCGAGTAAGTTATGATTTGGACTTGTATTGGAAGAATCATAAGTTGTTCATGCTCAGTTCAAGCTTGAATTGAGATTTCACATCTATGTTCCTACTCAGCTTGCTTAAAATTTTTATTGCATTCAATGACTTCACAGAAGTTACAATGATCAACTAACTGTCCATAAGAATTTCTCTTAATTATTAGTGATTCAAATGAAGAATTCAAACCTAAGTTATTTAACTTATTAGACATTGTAGCTACTTATGCAGTTAAAATTGACAACACATCTTGTTCATGAATATTGACTACTTTCCTAGAGTTGGCTCTTTCAATCAGAGTAAACTCACCTTAAAAGATTTGGACATTAATCACTCTCCAACTGCAACATACATAATAGACCTAGGTGGTCCCACTAACTCATTATAAAATATTTGTATAATCAACCAGTTAGGTTGAGCCTGANGAAAAACATTAACTAATATTAAATTATTTAGATTAATGATCATTAAATTCTATATATCGAATGAATTAATTTTATATTAGTTAAAGTTGTAATCCAGTCGAGTCGAGTAAGTTATGATTTGGACTTGTATTGGAAGAATCATAAGTTGTTCATGCTCAGTTCAAGCTTGAATCGAGGTTTCACATCTATGTTCCTAATTAGCTTGCTTAAAATTTTTATTGCATTCAATGACTTCACAGAAGTTACAATGATCAACTAACTGTCCATAAGAATTTCTCTTAATTATTAGTGATTCAAATGAAGAATTCAAACCTAAGTTATTTAACTTATTAGAAATTGTAGCTACTTATGCAGTTAAAATTGACAACACATCTTGTTCATGAATATTGACTGCTTTCCTAGAGTTGGCTCTTTCAATCAGAGTAAACTCATCTTAAAAGATTTGGACATTAATCACTCTCCAACAGCAACATATATAATAGACCTAGGTGGTCCCACTAACTCATTATAAAATATTTGTATAATCAACCAGTTAGGTTGAGCCTGATATGGGCATTTTCTAAGTTGTTCCTTAAATCTCTCTCAGGCTTTATATATCGACTCACTATTCATATTGGTGAGAGATATAATGTCATTCTTAAACTTGACAGTTTTTAAATGTGAAAAATATTTAGCTAGGAATCTCTAGATCAAGTCACTCCAAGTAGTTATCAATCCTGATGTTAATAAATTAAGTCATGCCTTAGTCTTGTCTCTAAATAAAAATGGAAACTATTTAAGTCTCACAACTTCATTTGAGACGTCGTTAAACCTAAAGATTGCATATAATTCCAGGAAACTGGTTAAATGTAAATTTGGGTCTTCAATAGGTGAACATCCAAATTGGTTATTCTACAACATTTGAATTATGACAGGCTTCAATTCAAAAATATTATCTTATATAATAGAATTCTAAATACTTTGATGAATCCCATCTACCGAAGGGTTGACACAAAATCCCAAAGTAGTCTAAGCCGGTTATTCTCTTCCTGGTGGTTTGTCATTGCTTCTAATTACTTTTTGAGTTTCACGAATTTTCTATTTTTTTAATATTTATTTATTCCAGGATCAAACGATGCTACTTCAACATATCTAATCCTACGCATGCAAATTAAGACTAATTAGTGACTCTAAACTAACACTTCACAATAATATACAGAAATACAAGCCACATAAATAAAATTAAGCATATAAAATATAAAAAATAAAAACACAAATTCATAATATTTTTGGGATTTTTTAATAATTAACAAAATAGCTGAAACACGCAACAAAATATATGACAAAATTAACACTATAGTTTTCAAATCTAAACCTCAAAATTTTCAACTAATATTCTCCTAATTTAAAAAACTAATATTGTTTTCCCAATATCGGCATCAAAAACTTGATCCCTCAAAAATGTTGAGAAATTTGAAAAAGAAGTGCGCAAAAAAAAAATAACAACCAAACCCGATATGATTATTATTTCGTTTCACCATATCCTTTCTCTACGATAAAATCACACTTAAATTCACTCTCACTAAGTACAAGTAAACGTCACTCACACACACTCGCATGCATATACACTCTCCTAGTGTCTTCTCCTTTGTCGTGCTTCGAGTTTTCCTAAAGTCCAAATATCCTCTCGACTAAAGGTGGAAAGAATTTAAGTCTATGGATTACTCGAACTGCCCCAAAAAATTGCCTTAAGCCGGTTAGGAGAGCATCAACGCAAACTAGGTGGCACCAAGGCACTGGGTGTAGGCGCGAAAACGCTAGAAAGAGAGCTTTATTTTGTGTCTCTGAATCGTAAAATTAGGGCATCATGTGTTGTGGTACTGAGAATGGTGGCGCTGTAGCACTAGAGCTAGGCTCGGTGACTCTAGCGAATTGAAGCTGGGAATTCATCATCTCTATTTCTCTGAACTAGGCGCATAGGCGCCATATTGGGCATCAGTGTGCTCGAGCTTGCCTTAGCCCTTTTGATGCTCCTAAGTGCTTGTCCTGGATCTAGACCTATATCCTTCAACAAACATTATATATANCTGATATAGTCCATTTTTTATCTTCCAATACTCTCATTACTCTGAAGACTTCCCTAAATTATCAAATTTTAATCTCAAATTTAAATCTTCTTGAATATATGTATTCTCTAAGCTATTGTTCAATATTTCCTTATATTTTACAAAACTCTCTCGAAGGATATATTAGAGGTTTAATTGAATTATAAATCCTAAAAGCCAATCCTTGATCTTATCCTTTTATAGATAACTCCTCTTTTTGTAATTTAATATTTGCTCTCCCTGTTACAAGAAATGATCTCCCCATAATAATTGAGATCTTAACACTTTCCTTCATATCCAAAATAATAAAATTACTAGAGAAGATAAATTTATCAACTATAACCAAGACATTTTCTATAACCCCCTAGGATAAGTCAAAAGATCAGTTAGCTAACTGAAGGGTTACGGTTGTAGGTTGAACCTCTCCTAGTCCTAATCACCTGAAAAAATAAACAAAATCATAAGATTCATCTTAGCTCCTAAATCACATATGACTTTCTCAAAGAACTTGTCTCTTATAGTGCAAGGGATAGTGAAACTAATTGGATCCTTAAGTTTTTGTGAAATTTCTTCTATAGGATAGCTTTACGCTCTTCATTTAAGGCCATAGTCTCATAACCACTTAGTTTTCATTTTCTATTAAGGATGTTTTTCATGAACTTTAACATAACTAGACATTTGTTCTAAAGCTTCAATGAATGAGATGTTGTTTGTGAGTTTTTTGAACGCCTCTAAAAACCTTGGAAAACTACTGGTCTAACTTCTGCTTCTAAAATTATTTGGTAAATGGAGGTGGTGGTCTCTCTTATTATTTGCTAGGTGAGGAGAGTATTTTTTCCCCTAACTCTAGTGAAGGTTTTCATTATGTCTACCAGGCTTAGGCATTTTTTCGTAAGACTCTTCCGTAATTATCTCCTCTAACTCCTTACTCCTAAGTATAATGACTTTGCATTGCTCTACACCTTGATCCTAAAGATTCGCCTCAGTGTTACTTGGTAATGTCTCTTAGGGTCTATGACTCAATGACTTAGCTAACCGACCTAATTATGTTTCAATGTTCTTAATGACCGCAGCTAGACTCTATATCTGGTTTTACATTTACAACACAACTTCTTCCAATAATAATTTCTTTTTTCTTAAATTTATTATTGGAAGTGAATCATAATGGGTAAGTCGATCTCAGGTTAAAATTATTTCAATGTTTATTTCAATTATTTAAAAATTTTGTTAGTTTCACCACATTGTCGATTTCCTACATCCAATTAAAATTTGGGTGGTTCCTCCAACAAGGATTGCAGGGATTGGAATATCGATTGTTGGGTCAATTATTTATTGCATTTAATGACTCCACAAAAACAACACTGGTCAATTAATTGTCTATAAGCATTTTCCTCAATTATTTTATTAGTGATCCAGGTGAAGAATTCAAACCTAAGTTATTTAATTTATTAAAAATTATAGTTATTTGTGCAGTTAAAATTGACAACACATCTTGTTCATGAATGTTAGTTATTTTCCTATATTGACTCTTTCAAAAGATAGTTGAAAATTATTTGTAATCATTTCCTCAATCAATATATAGATCAACTCAAAAGATTTTCACATTAACGACCCTTCAGCTGCAACATATATAATAGACCTAACTGATCCCACTAACCCATTATAAAATATTTGTATAATCAATCAAACAGGTAGAGCATGATGTGGACATTTTTTAAATAGTTCTTTAAATTTCTCTAGGACTTTATGTATCAACTCACTATCTATTTGGGGGTGAAAGAGGCAATGTCATTCCTAAGCTTGTTTTAGAAGATGAAAAATATTTAGCTAGCAATCTCAGGGCTAAGTCAATTCATGTGGTTATGAATCCTGATGCTAATAAATTAAGCCACACTTTGGTCTTGTCTCTAAATAAAAATAGGAATAACCTAAGTCTCACGGCGACGTTTGAGATATCGTTATACCTAAAAGTTGCATATAATTCTAGAAAACTGATTAAATGTAAATTTGAGTCTTTATTGGGTGAACCTCCAAATTGGTTATCTGCACCATTTAAATTATGACATACTTCAATTCAGAAATATTAACTTGTATGATAGGATTTTGAATACTTTCGCAAATCTCATCTACTGAAAGGTTGACAAAGTCCCTAAGTGATCTAAACTAGTAATTCACTTCTTTTTGGTCTGTCATTGCACTTAATTTTTCTTGGGTTGGGCTTTGCATATTTTTTTTTTAATGATTTTTTTCTATTTCAGAGTTAAATGGTACTAAGTCAACAGATTCAGCCATACACACATAATTTAGGATTACTAGTGATCTTAGACTAACACTTCACAATGATAAACATGATTAAATATAGAAAATAATAAGATAAAAATTCATAATATTTTTGGGATTGTTTTAAAATTTTTAAATATAAAGAGGATAATTGAAACACATCAATGTATTAGATTAAATTAACACTACAGTTTTCAAATCTAAATCTGAAAATTTTCAATTAATATTCTCTTAATTCAAAAAATTAACTCTGCTTTCCTAACAACGGCGTCAAAAACTTCATCCCTCTAAAATGCTGAGAAAATTGAAAAAGAACATATGCACAAATAAAGAAAAATTAAACCAGATATGATTATTATTTTGCTCCAATATGATCCTTCCTCTACAATGAAATCACACTTCGATTCACTCTCACTCAATATAAGCAAACCTCTCTCTCTCTCTCTCACACACACATGCACATACACTCTCCTCGTTTCTTCTCCTTTGTCATGCTTTGAGTTTTATCAAAGTCCAAATATCCTAACAAATAAAGGTGGGATTGATTTAAGCCTTCGGATTACTCGAACTACCTAAAAATTGTCTTAAGTTGGTTGGGAGAGCAGCGATGCTGACCAAGTAACACTGGGTCGCTAAGTGTAGGCACAACGGCGTTAAGTAGAGAGTTGGATTTAATGGCTCTGAATCAGCAAATTAGGGCTTCAGGCGTTGAGGCGCTGAGAATGGTAGCACTGCGACACTAAAGCTAGGCTCAATGGCGCTACTGAACTGGTGTTGGGATGTCGTCCTCCCTGTTTCTCTGCATGAAGGGGACATTCAGCAGGCACCTAGGCACCATATTGAGGTGTCGGGGCACTCGAACATGTCTTTGATCATTGGATGCCCTCAAGTGCTCGTCCTTGATCTAGACCTGTATCCTGCTTATAACACTACATATATGTTAAAAAAACATGAAAATGAGACATTGAAAAGGTATAATACACACATACATATGTCACACAATTTATGTGCGTCACCTATAATTGTGCATCACCTATAATACCCAATGTTCGGCCTATAATAGCAATCAATTATTCTCAAAGGTTGTCATCTTCTACAAGAAAAAATCATGTATGTTGTACTATGGCAACATATCAAGTTCTAGGACTTCATGTCTTTCATATTTCTCTATCGATTGACTCATCATACAACTAGTGATTAACCATCACCAATACCCATACTCGCCAAGTACCACACATTCATTGACCTTAACTTGGTGCCAACTTATGCCTACATACAAAACATCATAAGAGCCACATACTATTGAATTGTTGACTTTGGTCCCACATATATGCTTGTTGGCTAAAAAATAATAAGTCTTTAGGCTTGCCAATGAACCATCAAACCCAAAACCTAGTATGAATGGACTAGCCACAAAGCATTATGTGAACCTATTGACTTTCATGCAAACTCTTGCCACTCAAGCTATTGGCTTCACTGAGCTCGAATCAAATTTGCAGCCCACTAAGTTTTAAGTGTTCCTTCTTCTAAGGCTTAGCCATAGGATTTATATTGTAATTCAACAAGGTGTATTCCCTACCAAATCATATATCTTTTGCTATGCAAAAATTAAAATAATATTTTAATATTGTAATTCGAAATGGCCTATTCCCTACAAAATCATATATCTTTTGTTATGCACTAATTAAAAAAATATCTTATCTCTATATTGTCTAATTCACTTTCCATTATTATTTTTATTACTTGATTTGGCTGCTAGACTCTTCTTAGTATACATAAATGTGCATGCACACAACAAACCTTGCATAGCAAGGATAGTCTCTCTTAATTGAAAGTGTTCCACTGATATGACCATTATATAATTAATCATTGGTTCTTGTACCCATGAGAAATCAACATCCTAATATCAAAACAAACTCAACTGGGAGTCACCTATCGGGTAGGAGAAACCAGGTTTCGCAATGCAAGTCTCTACCCTTCAAGCTAGCTCAAGTAACAAAGCTGTGCATAGACAAAGTTCAAATCCATCAAGTCTCCCACCAGCTCGAGTCCCTTTCAGTACCAACATGGTTTCTAATTTAATATTTAAAACTATTTTTTTTTTAAATTCAAATAGATTGTCTTAGGATTGCATTACTTTTTAATAATGAAATATGTAAATGAATAAAAGTGCACGAATATATTCTTAAGATTGGATTTTAAACAAAAACTCTAATATCCCAACATCACTTATATTAATACAATTTTATACGATTATCCTTAAATCAATTGAGCATGATTGATTAAAATAGCATTAATTCTCGAATATACATAATTCAATTGGATTAGCAATCAAATAATGTTAATTCACGTTTTCTTTCTTTTAACATAAGATTTTGTACTGCTTAGTTTTAGGAGAGTAGATTGATACCAATTTTTAAATTATAGCTTAACCTCAAAATCCTCCTCAATGATTTTTCTTATATTTATCATTTAAAACATGAGTTTTTTATATTTTTCTTTTTCTTTTGATTTTTTTTTTTATTTTTTTTTTACTTAGGTTGACTATATTTGGTTAAGATTTTCTTTTATGATTTTGAATATCAATTCTTTCTTAAGTCAAATAGCCAATCACTTCCTAACTTCATTCAAGTATCATAATTCGAAAGACATTAACTAAAATTAAATTATTTGGATTAATGATCATTAAATTCTATAAATTGAATGAATTAATTTTATATTAGTTAGAGTTGTAATCCAGTCGAGTCGAGTAAGTTATGATTTGGACTTGTATTGGAAGAATCATAAGTTGTTCATGCTCAGTTCTAGCTTGAATCGAGGTTTCACATATATGTTCCTGTTTAGCTTGCTTAAAATTTTTATTGCATTCAATGACTTCACAGAAGTTACAATGATCAACTAACTGTCCATAAGCATTTTTCTTAATTATTAGTGATTCAAATGAAGAATTCAAACCTAAGTTATCTAACTTATTAGAAATTGTAGCTACTTATACAGTTAAAATTGACAACACATCTTCTTCATGAATATTGACTACTTTTCTAGAGTTGACTCTTTCAATCAGAGTATACTCACCTTAAAAGATTTGGACATTAATCACTCTCCAACTACAACATATATAATAGACCTAGGTGGTTCCACTAACTCATTATAAAATATTTGTATGATCAATCAGTTAAGTTGAGCCTGATGTGGGCATTTTCTAAGTTGTTCCTTAAATCTCTCTCAGGCTTTATATATCGACTCACTACTCATCTTGGTGAGAGATATAATGTCATTCTTAAACTTGACAGTTTTAAAATGTGAAAAATATTTAGCTAGAAATCTCTAGATAAAGTCACTCCAAATAGTTATCAATCCAGATGTTAATAAATTAAGTCATACCTTAGTCTTGTCTCTAAATAAAAATGGAAACTATTTAAGTCTCACAACTTCATTTGAGAAGTCGTTATACCTAAAGATTGCATATAATTCCAGGAAACTGGCTAAATGTAAATTTGGGTCTTCAATAGGTGAACATCCAAATTGGTTATTCTACAACATTTAAATTATGATAGGCATCAATTCAAAAATATTATCTTCTATGATAGAATTCTAAATACTTTGATGAATCACATCTACTGAAGGGTTGACACAATCCCAAAGTAGTCTAAGCCGATTATTCTCTTCCTGGTGGTTTGTCATTGCTTCTAATTTCTTTTTGAGTTTCACAAATTTTCTAATTTTTTTAACAAACAATACTACTTCAAGATATCTAATCCTACGCATGCAACTTAAGACTAATTAGTGACTCTAAACTAACACTTCACAATAATACACAAAAATAGAAGCCACATAAACAAAATTAAGCAAATAAAATATAGAAAATAATAAAAACACAAATTCATAATATTTTACGGATTTTTTAATTATTAACAAAATAGCTGAAACATGCAACAAAATATATGACAAAATTAACACTATAGTTTTCAAATCTAAACCTCAAAATTTTCAACTAATATTCTCCTAATTTAAAAAACTAATGTCGTTTTCCAATACCGGCGTAAAAAACTTGATCCCTCAAAAATGTTGAGAAATCTGAAATTAAAGTGCGCAAAAAAAAAAACAACCAAACCCGATATGATTATTATTTTGTTTCACCATATCCTTTCTCTACGATAAAATCACACTTAAATTCACTCTCACTAAGTACAAGTAAATCTCACTCACACACACACTCGCATGCATATACACTCTCCTAGTGTCTTCTCCTTTGTTGTGCTTTGAGTTTTCCTAAAGTTCAAATATCCTCTCGACTAAGGGTGGAAAGAATTTAAGTCTTTGGATTACTCGAACTGCCCCAAAAAATTGCCTTAAGCCGGTTAGGAGAGCATCGACACAAACTAGGTTGCACCAAGGCACTGGGTGTAGGCGCGACAGCGCTAGAAAGAAAACTTTATTTCGTGGCTCTGAATCGTAAAATTAGGGCATCATGCGTTGGGGTACCGAGAATGGTGGCGCTGCAGCACTAGAGCTAGGCTCGGTGACTCTAGCGAACTGTAGCTGGGAATTCATCATCTCTATTTCTCTGAACTAGGCGCATAGGCACCATATTGGGCATCAGGGTGCTCGAGCTTGTCTTAGCCCTTTTGATGCTCCTAAGTGCTTGTCCTGGATCTAGACCTATATCCTTCAACAAACAATATATATACCTCAAAAAAACATGAAACATGATATATAGAAAGGGTATAATTCACAAATACATATGTCAAAAATATTATGTGCATCACCTATCTCACCCAATGACCTATAATAGCAATCAATTCTTCTCAAAGGTTGTCATGTTTTACAAGAAAGATCATGTGCCTCTTAGTAAGGTGACAAATCAAGTTTTGGAAGGTCTTCATGTCTTTCCTATTTCCCTATAGATAGACTCACCACACGACTAGTGATTAACCCTCGCCAATTCTCATGCTCGTCAACTACTATTCTTGCTCACACACATCCATAACTTTAACTTGGTGCCAACTTATGCCTACATACAAAACCAACAGCATAAGAGCCAATGACATTTTAACTGCTGACTTTGGTCACACATATATGCTTGTTGGCTAAAAAATGGCAACTTTTTAGGCTTGCCAAAGAGCCATCAAACCCATAACCTACAATGAATGGACTAGCCAACAAGCATCATGTGGACTTGCTAACTTTCATGCAAACAATTCTCACTCGAGCCATTGGCTTCACTAAACTCGAATCAAATTTGTGGCCCACTAACTTTAAGTGTTCCTCCTTGTAAGGCTTAGCCATAGGATTTATATCGTAATTCAAAAAGAAGTATTCCCTACCAAGTCATATATCTTTTTTTATGCACTAATTAAAATAATATTTTAATATGTTAATTCAACATGGCCTATTCCCTACAAAACCATATTTCTTTTTTTATGCACTAACTAAAATAATATCTTATCTCTAAAATGGCTAATTCATCTTCCATTATTACTTTATTGCTTGCTTCGGCTACTAAACTCTTTTTATGATATAGAAATACACTTGCAGACAACGAACCTCACAAAGCAAGGACTATGACCATTATATAATTAATCATGGGAGCTTGTAGCCACGAGAAGTCAGCATCTGAAAATCAAAATAAGCTCAATTGGAAGTCACCTATTGGGTAGGAGAAATCTGGTTCTCAAAATGCAAGTCTCTGCCCTTCAAGCTAGCTCAAGTAACAAAGGTGTGCATAGCACAATCTTGGCATTCATCGGCCTCCCATCAGCTAGAGTCCCATTCAGTACCAAAATAGTCTCTGATGCATTACTGTAGTGTGGGGTGTGAGTTTGCATTTGTGTATCATGTACTGAAAAAGGTTGCAACAATACAGAGGCTGCACAAATTTTCTTGATTTATAAAAATTCTATTTAAGACTTACAAAATGAAGGTGCCCGAGAGAATAAGAAACCAAAAGAACTTGGTCAACTAATTCAGATAGCTCACAACAGGAAGAGGAGGTCCAATGAATGGCCTTCATGAGATACCTACTAGGAATCACCTTATGTTTTAAATTCAACTTTGATTCACTTTGGCTTCTATCTCTCTAACACAAAATAGGCAAATGAAACATGGGAATAAACTAGGGCAAACTTACTAGTAAATACCAGCAAAAATAGTTTGCATTAAGTAAATACCAAACAAATACTAAAAATTATATTGTCTACGCAGGCAATAATAGGGATACTTTGTTGATTTAATTACATATTTTATCATAGTACTATTTGGCAATAAAATTCGTCACATAATTTAGTAACTATAAATATTAATCAAAGGGTATAAAAAATCACAACAAAAAAGGGAAAACAATGAGTCAAGAACTCAAGAAAATGTTCAACATTAGTAGTTATTACTATAATGGCTCGTGCTGGTTGGCAATGCTAGGCCGGCTAAACAGAGACGTCATTCTAAAAACTGTCATTGTCAATTAATCAAACAGTTGGAAGGCATCATAGAAGTAGAATAGGTGAAGAAAGCTAGAAAGCAAAATCATCTTTGCCTCAAAATAGGAAAGCATCATAACACCCAGCATCTACGGAGCCTGGAAACATAACACACCGTTCAGATCCCCGAGCATGAAAACAAACTGCAAATACAAGAAAAATGCAAGCAAACCCTATCACCTATTCACCTTTTTGTAGCCACCAGGTCGCCACCACTCGGGTGGAGGAAAGGAAAGACCTTTTCTTTCGGCAATTTCGAGAATGTCTACACGACCTAAGCTTCTGTCAGAATTTTCGGCGAAATATTTGATTAGGGTGATTAAATCTTCCCGCCGAAGGCGCGGCGGAGGCAACGAAGACGGCTCTTTGCGGGAAGCGATGTCCATTAGGCTCTCTTTATCTAGCGGATTCAATGGAGACTTAGCAAGCCTACGAATCTCCGATGAGGCGCTGGGATTAGGAGCAGGGGAGAAGGTCTGTCCGTCGAGGCTGCGGATTTGAGATGACGAGGAGGGTTCGCCGATTACTGGTGCATGACGGAGGGTTTCTTCTACCGCTGGAGGTATTATGCATTCAGATATGATGGAGGCAAAGGGATCGTCCATGTGCGAGTGATGCTGCAGAAGACGGAGGACGGCAGGCAAGGAAAGTGCGAGAAGAGGGACGAAGAGTGCACTCCAATGAACGACTCAATTTCAAATAAAAATAAAAAAGTGTTGGCTCATTTACATTTATAGAAGACAAAAAAATTATTGCTCATTTGCCTACCTGTCCGAATATGGGGAAATATTTGGAGGTTATTTAGACGTATCAGGGTATTAAATCCGCATTATATCCTCTGTAATTGACTTATAATCTACCTATAACCTACAAATATGTTCCGCACTTTTGTAGTTCCGATAGGCACAATTAAGTTACAGGGAGGTTACAAGGGGATATAATGCGGATATAACCCCCTACACCCTCTGAATAACTCCCGACGTGCATCTTGCGTACGCAAATATTTTCCCCGAATATGAGCTCTTCACGAACAAAATCTTGTTTTAGGGTCTCTTTAGAATGTAAAATATAGGGGGAAGATTTAAATCTTTCTATTAATATTAAACTATTATTTAAATATAATTTAATATATTTTATTTAATTTTGTAACGAATAATTTTGAATGATTATAAATCTTTGTAGCCTGGTAGACAATTAAATTATTTAAAAATACTATGCATCAATTATACATAATTATTTAAGTTACTAAACTAACAAATTTTTGTTCGTGTTCGTATTGTTTTGAGCCAGAAACAATCCGAACATGAATGAACAAATCTTTGTTCATATTCGGCTCGTTTATATATCAAGCACCAAAAAAATGTTTGTGTTTAGCTCATTTGCTTAGCGAACGAATAGAACACAAGCTATTTAACAAGTCAAATACGAGTTGTTCGTGTACATCAAACCGTTTTGAAAGCACTACATACATAGCAACACTAAAAACATTGCAATTTATAAATATAGCAACCTCTTTCATCCATTTTTCAAATTTTCACTCAAATATCAAAATTCATGATGAAACTCAACCCATATTTTTCATTTTTATCAAATTCTCAATAATTTGATTATGACACACATAAATATTTTGGTTTGATAGTTAAAAAATATCACTTATATGCTAGATTTTGTAAATAATAATTTCACGAGTGCTATGTATGTAATAATCTCTAAAAAACAAAGAAGCTCATTTTGATTTCACTTGAAGGTAAAAAAAAAGTGTTTTTACATACATTTCATTGAATTATGATGCATATATCTAATAAGTAAACTTCCGTTTTTATTACTTGTTGTCTTTCCATGGATAAAAATATATACTTTTTTTATGCATAGGTAACATGTTATTGAATTCGAGATTATCCGGGAAACAGACCCAAAGAATGAAACATTCTATTAGAAGGAAATTAAGAGAGAGAGAGAGAGAGAGAGAGAGAGTGTGTGTGTGTGTGTGCGTGTGTGTGTGTGTGTGTGTGAGTGAAGAAGCGTTAATAGACAAGCAAAAGATATTTATTGGCATAAGTCTCAATATTACAAAATTACGTAATAACGCTCTAATTATTAACCTTTCAAAGGGTTTTTTGGTAATTTATAAGGTTTTTTGTATATAATATGGCCCGAGACATATTCAATTGATACGGGTCGTCAATCGTCTGGCAACTCATGGTTCGATTGATTCATCGTCCGAAGGAGTGCTCCCCATAGATCGTTCTGAAGGCTGATGACGGTCACAAGGGATTTCCTTTTGTCATCTTCTATTGATCGTACGAGTAAGGTGTTTTCTCCATCGAACCTCCTCCAAGTGTTAATTTGCTCTGTGGTTGGGTCAAAGTATGAATTAGACCAAAGGGTGGATCAGGCTTGGTCTTGAGCTATGTTAGAGGCTTTGAGGGAGGGGGTTTTGATTGAGGAAGTAATTTTAGGCTATGAGGAAGCTTTTGGAGAGGTCAATTTGAAGTTTTAAGGAGTTGGTGAGGTGGCCGAAAATGTCCTGGTTTTGAGCTTTAAAATTAGGATTTTATGGTGGGAGGTCGTGGCTGAGAATGGTGGTGATGAACTTCGTATAGGCTAAGGAAGGGTTTATTTCAATTTTGTCAGGGCTTCACCAAGGTTGGTTAACTTCTCCATTTGGCTGTGAAGGGTGTTGGTTTTATAGACTAAGGAAGGGGCTTCAATTGGCCAAACCAAAGGGTTCAAGGTGCGCGTAGGTGGAGAGAATGCAGGGGAAAGTGTTCAATTGGAGTGAGCCACATTGGATGGGTGGAATTTGGAGTTTTGACCACGGCGGTGCTCCTCAGCCTTGGGTTTTCCGGTGGCTAGTGTGGCCGATCAGACCATGGGAGGTCACCATCTGACTGTGGAAAGTTAGCGGTGGGGCTTGGTGAATCCAATTGTCTTCAAGCATGAGTAAGGGTGTTTAATCAAAAAGGAAAGTGGTTTGGGTCAACATGGGTTTAGCTTGGGTTTAGGCTCATGGAAATGAATTTGGGTGGCCTCCAAGATGGCTAGGGTTGATGGTCAACTGGTGGGTTATGATGGTCAAGTCCCTATCCAAGTGATTATGGTTAATTATGGGTCAAAGGAATCATTGAAGTGCTTAAGTGCTTTAAGCAAAATCAAGAAAGATCCCCCTCCTTCTGCCACTTAGGGGAGGGTGACATGCATGGCTCGCATGGCTCATATGTGGTTGGTAGAAAGCTTCATGGCTTGCATGTGGCTTGGCTAACTTTCATGGGGGAGGTATTTAGAATTTTGAGCATTTTTGTGAGGTGCCATCATGAAGCCAAATGTAGGAGAGTTAATCATGCATGGCGTGGTCTATAGTTTGGGTTTTGATTAAATGGTTGATGGGGCATTTTGTGTCATGAAGGAGTGGGTTTGGCTTTGATGGACCTTTTCATTTTATTTGAAATTGGATTTTGGGCTTAAGTAATGGGATTTTAAAATTGATCATGAGGAATTGAATTTATGTTTGAAATTATGCATGATGGACTTTTAAAATTGATCATAATGGTTGGGCTTGAGTTTGAAATTGTCATGATAAGATTTGGGGCATATGCTTGTGGAAATTTTATTTGACTTATGAGTTCAATTTTGGTGGAAATTAGATTTAGGGTTTACTTGGATTTGAATTTGGGCAGTTTTGGATTCGGGCTTGAATTTTAGTGGAATTGGGGTTTGCTTTGAAATTGAGTGGACTTGAAGTGAATTTGATGGAAATTGGGGGAAATTTGGAAATTTCAGTGAAAATTGGGTCACCTTGGTATTTTTGGGATTTTGGTCAATTTTGAAAATCTTGGAGAATTTTTGAGGAATTTTGGGGCAATTGGGTAATTTAGAGGGATTTTAAATGATTTTGGTGGGAAAGTGGGTATTTCAACAATTTTGGGTATATTTGAGAATTTTGGGATATTTTAGTCATTTTGACGATTTTGGGGTATTTTGAGGAGTTTTAGGAAATTTGGGTAATTTAGGTTGACTTTGATGGATGTGGGTAGATTAGGATTATGGTGAGTGGATTGGGGTGTGAAGTGGTGAGAAATGGCATGGTGGAGTGGAGTAGTGAGGGTTATGAGAGTAGTGTATAAGGCATCCTTGGGGTTTGGTGGTACTATAGGAACCCATTCTTTGAGTTTCAACATGTTGGTCTCCAAGCACTCAGCCAAATGATAAGGTTCTAAGACCACCCATGTGAGACTTCATAAAAGAGTTCATAATTAGTCTCGAATTGTGGTGATCTATTGCATGTGCATGTGAATTGCACTGTATGTGATGTGCATTGTAGTGGTGTGTATTAGGGTGAGTGTCCAAGTCATAATGGGTTTCCCTAAGGTCTTGTGATCCTATGAGAGCTCAATTTTGAGTCTCCACATGTTGGTCCTAGTCATCTCAACTAAGAGCTAAGAACTTGGGACCACCATATGAGACTTCAAAATGAGTTAAGAAATGTCTTAAATTTCGGGTTGAGTATCCTTACTAGTTTTCTAAGATAGTCAATCAGGAAGACCTATAGCTAGATCCTAAGTTCTAGGAGAAATAATTTAGATCTCACCAATAATGAATTCAACAAAAGAACCCCCAATAGGTGTGGTGTGCTAAACAAACACGTCACGTGTATTGATATTGACCAAAACGATCAGCCAACTCGACTTGAGATTGAATTGAGTTTGAATATTTTAGAATTCTAGCTGGGGATTTAGCAGGTGTATTTTCAATTTATAGCAGTGAATTCAAGCCATCAAGCTCATATATAATTTCTGAAGTTTGTGTTGTGATTTTTGTTCATTTATTCATTTGTCTTTATGAGTGCTTTATGAATTTTAGGGTGACAACCATCCAGACTCCTTGTCGAGGACGTGATAGTCGTGGTGAATTTGATTTGTCGTAGTGTTTGTTTCATTTAGAATGATCAGATTGAGGAAGCAAGCACAGAGATTCACATCTACCTCAAGAACTAACTGAAGGAATTGGAAAACTCATACCATTTAAGGGGGTCTTACACTCATCCTGAGAATTTTGTGATTGTAAGAAATTTTGTATCAAGATATGAGGAAATGTATGAGATTTTTATGGGAGTCAGAATCCATGCACCGATCCCAGAATATTGTGTGTGAGAATCAAAATCCTTGCATCGTCTCCTAAATATTGTGTGTGTGGGAATCAAAATCTATGCATCATCCCTGGAATATCATATATGTGGAGAACTTATGAATAAAATGCGAAAATATTTCGAAGGAATCGACACCGACCTTGAATATCTTGAATGTGAAAAATTATGGATGGAATGCGAGGTTATTGTAGAAGGTATTAGAATCCTTGCACCGACCCTGAAAATCATGAATGTTGAAAATTATGGATGGAATGCGAAGTTATCGCATAAGGTATCAAAATCCTTGAACCGATGTTGAATATTGTGAATGTGAAAAATTATGGATGGAATGCGAGGTTATCGTAGAAGGTATCAAAATCCATGCACCGACCATGAATATCGTGAATTTGGAAAATTATGGATGGAATGCGGTTTGTTATAATTTTGATGATACAACAAACTTTTTAATTGTTCATTCTATTTTTCATCTTCATGATACGTATTTGTTTATTAAATTTTTATATGAAAGAATTTTTAATAAAATATTTTAATATTTTTTGTCTTTTTTGTTTATTTTATTTAAATTAAAAAAAAAATCAAGTTGTAAATTTAGTTGTTACAAAAAAACTATGTATGCCTAAAAATTCAACTTTAATTTTTATTTTGGAAGTAAATACTTTTTTATTCTTTAACACCTTTATGAAAATGTTAATTAACTTGTTTAATATATTATCATTTCTTCAAATTCCTTCAATATGTAGCAAGTGCACATGCAATTAAACTAGAAGAAAGAATAATAAAAGTTAATTTATCATTAAACAATTAAAAATTTACTCCAATAAATTATTAAAAGTAAGTCATTGTAAATCAATTACTTTTGAAGGACACAATGAAGTCTTTTTTTCAACTTCATACGACCAAATGGGTATTTCTTTGTTTATTATTTAAATTGAATTCGTAAATCTGGTCAAAAAAAAAAATAATAAAAAAAAAAAAAATAAATAAATAAATAAATATATATATATATTTCTTNAATTTCTTTTTTTATGAACTAATTAAAATAATATCTTATCTCTAAAATGGCTAATTCATCTTCCATTATTATTTTTATTACTTGCTTCGGCTAAACTCTTTTTATGATATAGAAATACACTTGCACACAACGAACCTCACAAAGCAAGGACTATGACCATTATATAATTAATCATGGGAGCTTGTAGCCACGAGAAGTCAGCATCTGAAAATCAAAATAAGCTCAATTGGAAGTCACCTATTGGGTAGGAGAAATCTGGTTCTCAAAATGCAAGTCTCTGCCTTTCAAGCTAGCTCAAGTAACAAAGGTGTGCATAGCACAATCTTGGCATTCATTGGCCTCCCATCAGCTAGAGTCCCACTCAGTACCAAAATAGTCTCTGATGTATTACTGTAGTGTGGGGTGTGACTTTGCATTTGTGTATCATGTACTGAAAAAGGTTGCAACAATACAGAGGCTGCACAAATTTTCTTGATTTATAAAAATTGCATTTAAGACTTATAAAATGAAGGTGCCCGAGAGAATAAGAAACCAAAAGAACTTGGTCAACTAATTCAGATAGCTCACAACAGGAAGAGGAGGTCCAATGAATGGCCTTCATGAGATACCTACTAGGAATCACCTTATGTTTTAAATTCAACTTTGATTCACTTTGGCTTCTATCTCTCTAACATAAAATAGGCAAATGAAACATGGGAATAAACTAGGGCAAACTTACGGGTAAATACCAACAAAAATAGTTTGTATTAAGTAAATACCAAACAAATACTAAACATTATATTGTCTACGCAGGCAATAATAGGGATACTTTGTTGATTTAATTACATATTTTATCATAGTACTATTTGGCAATAAAATTCGTCACATAATTTAGTAACTATAAATATTAATCAAAGGGTATAAAAAATCACAACAAAAAAGGGAAAACAATGAGTTAAGAACTCAAGAAAATGTTCAACATTAGTAGTTATTTCTATAATGGCTCGTGCTGGTTGGCAATGCTAGGCTGGCTAAACAGAGACGTCATTCTAAAAACTGTCATTGTCAATTAATCAAACAGTTGGAAGGCATCATAGAAGTAGAATAGGTGAAGAAAACTAGAAAGCAAAATCATCTTTGCCTCAAAATAGGAAAGCATCATAACACCCAGCATCTACGGAGCCTGGAAACATAACTCACATTCAGATCCCCGAGCATGAAAACAAAGAAAAATGCAAGCAAAACCTATCACCTATTCACCTTTTTGTAGCCACCAGGTCGCCACCACTCGGGTGGAGGAAAGGAAAGACCTTTTCTTTCGGCAATTTCGAGAATGTCTACACGACCTAAGCTTCTGTCAGAATTTTCGGCGAAATATTTGATTAGGGTGATTAAATCTTCCCGCCGAAGGCGCGGCGGAGGCAACGAAGACGGCTCTTTGCGGGAAGCGATGTCCATTAGGCTCTCTTTATCTAGCGGATTCAATGGAGACTTAGCAAGCCTGCGAATCTCCGATGAGGAGCTGGGATTAGGAGCAGGGGAGAAGGTCTGTCCGTTGAGGCTGCGGATTTGAGATGACGAGGAGGGTTCGCCGATTACTGGTGCATGACGGAGGGTTTCTTCTACCGCTGGAGGTATTATGCATTCAGATATGATGGAGGCAAAGGGATCGTCCATGTGCGAGTGATGCTGCAGAAGACAGAGAACGGCAGACAAGGAAAGTGCGAGAAGAGGGACGAAGAGTGCACTCCAAGACTCGATTTCAAATAAAAATAAAAAAGTGTTTGGCTCATTTATATTTAGAAGACAAAAAAATTATTGCTAATTTGCCTACCTGTCCAAATATGGGAAAATATTTGGAGGTTATTTAGAGATTATCAGGGGATTAAATCTGCATTATATCCTCTATAATCAACCTATAACTTACATGTAACCTACCTGCAACATACAAATAAGTTCCACACTTTTCTAGTTCCGGTAGGTACAGGTAAGTTACAGAGAGGTTACAAGAGGGTATAATGTGGATATAACCCCCTATACCCTCTGAATAACTCGTACGTCTTACATACGCAAATATTTTCCCCGAATATGAGCTCTTCACGAACAAAATCTCGTTTTAGGGTCTCTTTAGGATGTAAAATATAGGAGGAAAATTTAAATCTTTCTATTTATATTAAAATATAATTAAAATATAATTTAATATATTTTATTTAATTTTGTAACTAATCATTTTGAATGATTATAAATCTTTGTAGCGTAGGCAATTAAATTATTTAAAAATACTACGCATCAATTATACATATATAATTATTTTGAGTCAAAACAGGCAGAACACGAATTAACAAATCTTTGTTCGTGTTCAGATTGTTTTGAGCTAGAAACAATCCAAACATAAACGAACAAATCTTTGTTCGTATTCGGCTCGTTTATATATCAAGCACCAAAAAAATATTTGTGTTTAACTCATTTGCTTAGCGACCGAATAGAACACAAGCTTCTTAACAAGTCAAATACGAGTTGTTCGTGTACAACAAACCGTTTTGAAAGCCCTACATACATAGCAACACTAAAAACATTGCAATTTATAAATCTAGCAACCTCTTTCATCCATTTTTCAAATTTTCACTCAAATATCAAAATTCATGATGAAACTCAACCCATATTTTTCATTTTTATCAAATTCTTAATATTTTGATTGTGACACACGTAAATACTTTGGTTCGACATGTAAAAAATATCAATTGTATACTAAATTTTGTAAATAATAATTTCATGAGTGCAAATGTATGTAATAATCACTAAAAAACAAAGAAGCTCAATTTTTTTTTTCACTTGAAGGTTAAAAAAAATTGTTTTTACATACATTTCCATGGATAAAAATATATACTTTTTTTATGCATAGGTAACATGTTATTGAATTCGAGATTATCCAGGAAACGGACTCAAAGAATGAAACATTCTATTAGAAGGAAATTAAGAGAGAGAGAGAGAGAGAGAGAGAGAGAGAGAGAGAGAGAGAGAGTGTGTGTGTGTGTGCGTGTGTGAGTGAAGAAGCAGTAATAGACAAGCAAAAGATATTTATTGGCATAAGTCTCAATATTATAAAAGTACATAATAACCCCCTAATTATTAACCTTTCAAGGGTTTTTTTTGGTAATTTATAAAGTTATTTGTATATAATAAGGCCCAAGACATATTCAATCGATAAGGGTCGTCGATCGTCTGACAACTCTTGGTTCGATTGATTCATCCTCCGAAGGAGTGCTCCCCATCGATCGTTCTGAAGGTTGATGACGGTCACAAGGATTTCCTTTTGTCATCTTCTATTGATCGTACGAGTAAGGTGTTTTCTCCATCGAACCTCCTCTAAGTGTTAATTTGCTTTGTGGTTGGGTCAAAGTATGAATTAGACCAAAGGGTGGATCATGCTTGGTTTTGAGCTATGTTAAAGGCTTTGAGGGAGAGGGTTTTGATTAAGGAAGTAATTTTAGGCTATGGGGAAGCTTTTGGAGAGGTCAATTTTAACTTTTAAATGGCCGAAAATGTCCTGGTTTTGAGCTTTAAAATTAAGGTTTTGTGGTGAGAGGCGGTGGCTGAGAATGGTGGAGATGAACTTCATATAGGCTGAGGAAGGGTTTGGAGCAATTTTGGCAGGACTTCGCCAAGGTTGGTTGACTTCTCCATTTGGTTGTAAAGGGTGGTCGTTTTATAGACTAAGGAAAGGGCTTCAACTGGCCAAACCAAAGGGTCCAAGGTGGCACGTAGGTGGAGAGAATGTAGGGGAAAGTGTTCAATTGGAGTGAGCCACATTGGATGGGCGGAAATTGGAGTTTAGACCATGGTGGTGCTCCTCAGCCTTGGGTTTTCCGGTGGCTAGTGTGGTCGATCAGACCATGGGAGGTCACCGTCTGACTGTGGGAAGTTAGTGGTGGGGCATGGTGAAGCCAATTGTCTTCAAGCATGAGTAAGGGTGTTTAATCATAAAGGAAAGGGGTTTGGGTCAACATGGGTCTAGCTTGGGTTTAGGCTCATGGAAATAAATTTGGGTGGCCTCCAAGATGGTCAAGGCTGATGTTCAGCAAGTGGGTTATGATAGTAAAGTCCCTATCCAAGAGATTATGGTTAATTATGGGTTAGAGGAGTCATTGAAGTGCTTAAGTGCTTTAAGCAGAATAAAAAAAGAGCCCCCTCCTTCTGCCACTTAGGGGAGGGTGACATGGCATGGCTCACATGGCTCATATGTGGCTTTTAGAAAGCTCATGGCTTGCATGTGGCTTGGCTAACTTTCATGGGGGAGGTATTTAGAATTTTGAGCATTTTTGTGAGGTGCCATCATGAAGCCAAATGTAGGAGAGTTTAATCATGCATGGCATGGTCTATAGTTTGGATTTTGATTGAATGGATGATGGGGCATTTTGTGTCATGAAGGAGTGGGTTTGGCTTTGATGGACTTTTTCATTTTATTTGAAATTGGAATTTGGGCTTAAGTAATGGGATTTTAAAATTGATCATGAGGAATTGAATTTATATTTAAAATTATGCATGATGGACTTTTAAAATTGATCATAATGGTTGGGCTTGAGTTTGAAATTGTCATGATAAGATTTGGGGCATATGCTTGGTGAAATTTTATTTGACTTATGAGTTCAATTCTGGTGGAAATTAGATTTAGGGTTTACTTGGATTTGAATTTGGGCTTGAATTTTAGTGGAATTGGGGTTTGATTTGGAATTGAGTGGACTTGAAGTAAATTTGGTGGAAATTGAGGGCAATTTGGGAATTTCGGTGAAAATTGGGTCACCTTTGTATTTTTGGGATTTTGGTCAATTTTGAAAATTTTGGAGAATTTTTGAGGATTTTTGGGGCAATTGGGTAATTTAGAGGGATTTAAAATGATTTTGGTGGGAAATTGCGTATTTTGACAATTTTGGGTATTTTTTAGAATTTTGCTGTATTTTGGTCATTTTGATGATTTTGGAGTATTTTGAGGAGTTTTAGGAAATTTGGGTAATTTAGGTTGACTTTGATGGATGTGGGTAGATTGGGATTATGGTGAGTGGATGGGGTGTGAAGTGCGAAATGGCATGTTGGAGTGGAGTAGTGAGGGTTATGAGAGTAGTGTATAAGGCATCCTTGGGGTTTGGTGGTACTATAGGAACCTATTCTTTGAGTTTCAACATGTTGGTCTCTAAGCACTCAGCCAAATGGTAAGGTTCTAAGACCACCCATGTGAGACTTCATAAAAGACTTCATAATTAGTCTCGAATTGTGGTGATGTATTGAATGTGCATGTGAATTGCACTGTATGTGATGTGTATTGTAGTGTTGTATATTGGGGTGAGTGTCCAAGTCATAATGGGTTTCCCTAAGACCTTGTGATCCTATGAGAGCTCAATTTTGAGTCTCCACATGTTGGTCCTAGTCATTTCAATTAAGAGCTGAGAACTTAGGACCACCCATATGAGACTTCAAAATAAGTTAAGAAATGTCTTAAATTTCTATGTGGGATGAGTATCCTCGCTAGTCTTCTAGGACTGTCAATCAGAAAGACCTATAGCTAGATCCTAAGTTCTAGGAGAAAGAATATAGATCTCACTAAAAATGAATTCAACAAACGAACCCCCAATAAGTGTGGTGTGCTAAACAAACATGTCAGGTGTATTGATATTGACCAAAACAATCAGCCAACTCGACTTGAGATTGAATTGAGTTCAAATATTATAGAATTCTCACTGGGGATTTAGCAGGTGTATTTTCAATTTATAGCAGTGATTTCGAGCCATCAAGCTCATATATAATTTCTGAAGTTTGTGTTGTGATTTTTGTTTATTTGTTCATTTGTCTTTATGAGGAGTGCTTTATGAATTTTAGGGTGACATCCATCGAGACTCCTTGTCGAAGATGTGATAGTCACAGTGAATCTGATTTGTCGTAGTGTTTGTTTCATATAGAATGATCAAATTGAGGAAGCAAGCACAAAGATTCACATCCACCTCAAGAACTAACCGAATGAATTAGAAAACTCATACCATTTAAGGGGGTCTTACACTCATCCTGAGAATTTTGTGATTGTAGGCAATTTTGTATCAAGATATGAGGACATGTATGAGATTTTTATGGGAGTCAGAATTCATGCACCGATCCCGGAATATTGTGTATGAGAATCGAAATCCTTGCACCGACTCTTAAATATTGTGTGGGAATCAAAATCTATGCATCATCCCTAGAATATCATATATGTGGAGAACTTATGAATAAAATGCGAAAATATTCCGAAGAAATCGACACCGACCTTGAATATCTTGAATGTGAAAAATTATGGATGGAATGCGAGGTTACCGCAGAAGGTATCAGAATCCTTGCACCGACCCTAAAAATCATGAATGTTGAAAATTATGGATGGAATGCGAAGTTATCGCATAAACTATCAAAATCCTTGCACCGATCATAAATATCGTGAATGTGGAAAATTATGGATAGAATGCGATTTGTTATAATTTTGATGATACAACAAACTTTTTAATTGTTCATTCTTTTTTTCATCTTCATGATACATATTTGTTTATTAAATTTTTATATGAAGGAATTTTTAATAAAATATTTTAATAATTTTGTCTTTTTTTCTTTATTTTAATTAAGCTAAAAAAAAATCAAGTTGTAAATTTAGTTCTTACAAAAAAATTATGTATGCCTAAAAATTCAACTTTAATTTTTATTTTGGAAGTAAATAAATTTTTATTCTTTAACACCTTTATGAAAATGTTAATTAACTTGTTTAATATATTATTATTTCTTCAAATTCCTTCAATATGTACCAAGTGCACATGCAATTAAGCTAGAAGAAAGAATAATAAAAGTTAATTTATCATTAAACAATAAAAATTTACTCCAATAAATTATTAGAAATAAGTGTTTGTATATCAATTACTTATATATATATTATTTCTTGGTTTATAACAAAATTCAAACTTCTATTTTTTTTTTTTCATAAAAGTAAAATGGTTGAAAAAAAGCTTATTCTATTATCAATATTTATAACTTATATAAAGCTAAGTAAACTTCACTCTTGAATATTTTAATATTTTTGAATTCATTCATATCTTAATTGTTACTTATTATGATATAAATCTTAATATATTTAATTTTCATAATCAATACATTTTCTTTTAAATCTAACTATAGTGAAATAAGTAGTTTAAGCTATCATGACACATATATTAAATTGTTGATTTATTTTTTAAAATATATTATTATTTTTATAAATTCTATCTACTTGCACTTTGTGCATGTGCCATTAAATTAGATAAATGTAAAATGAAAATTGTTGACACACAAGCTTATTCAATTATGTAATTGACATTGAAATACAAAATGCACAAAACAATTGAGGAATAATGACTTTAAACACTTCTAAGGGAGCTTTTGCATGCCTAAATTATAATATTTAAGTGCATAACACTCAAATATTTACTATCACATAAATAATACTACTATTGCTTCTAAGAAAATGAAATATACATTTTATGGATAGGCTTATAACACCTAAATGTTAAAAATATAAATATAAAAGTTTAGATGTTAGATACATAAATACACACGAATCGTGTGGAAAGCATGTAAATTTCCCTATTACTTGATCTTAGCATACATACAAGGACCGCTACGGCATGAAGTTTTAGTAGTTGATAATATTAAGATAAAGCAACAATGAACGTTCTAGGAAATAAAGAGTTACTGCAAGAACATAACACATACCTACAAATTCCATTGGTGGCCAATTCAAACCCACCATCCAACTAATTTGGATTTGCCATTAGGGCTGTCAATTGGGCTCTTTGTTCGCGAACAGCTCGTGTTCGGCTTGTTAAGTAGCTCGTGTCGGCTCGTTCATTAAGCCAAACGAGCCAAACAAGAACAAATTTTTAAGCTCGAAATGTAAATGCGCCGAACATGAACATGAATAAGTTTTTCGAGCCGAATACGAACACACTGTTCACGGTAATTTTGAACACGAGTCAATTTCGAACACGAGTCAATTTCAAACGAGCCTAGTCTGAGCTCACTCAGGTTCAACTCGTTTACAACCCTATTTGCCATGTTGGCAAGTTGTTCATATGTAATCCCATAGGCTAAACATGCCCACCGTCAGTCCAATCCAACGTTTCGAGGAAAAGCGAGAATGAAAGATGATCGATTGAAGAACGACATACATCACCTTCATCAAATTTCAGTATAAGATTAGGAAAAAGAGAAAAAAAAAAGATTAAAGTCATCAATCAAGAAATAAATGAACCATCTAAAATTTGAGAGATAAATTATGAGCAGAAATAAATGGATGAGTAGCTGAAGAGCTATATTCATCCAAATAAAGAAGTAAGCCACATTTATCCAAGCAAGTAGCCAATATATATCTGCGAAAATCTCCACCAACCTTAAAATGGAAAGCCATTAAATGATGCGTATCAAGCATTTACAGGAATAAGAAAATGGCGCAAATAGACTAAAAAGAATTTTCCTAGATAGTTGTATTTGTATAAATAGAACCTACCACNCGCAAATAGACTAAAAAGAATTTTCCTAGATAGTTGTATTTGTATAAATAGAACCTACCACAAATCATCACCAACTACTATAAATTGACTAATACCAAAACAAACATAAAATAAAAGAAAGCTGTCATTGTTACGAAATGTTTGTTATGGATTCATTAAGCATTCAAAAGGGCTAAGGAGTTTTTTGGTTGTGTGTACTTAGAATTTTGTTATATTTTAAATTTAGTGTATAATAAAATGAAGAATTTGAAATACTCCGAATTTTTTTCAGTGGTTTATTAAAGAAATTTAAGAAATCATTATTTTGAGAGGTTGCTTTGCAGGAATGGCNGCTTAGAATTTTGTTATATTTTAAATTTAGTGTATAATAAAATGAAGAATTTGAAATACTCTGAATTTTTTTCAGTGGTTTATTAAAGAAATTTAAGAAATCATTATTTTGAGAGGTTGCTTTGCAGGAATGGCAAGGATTAAAGTGAAGATTGCCCACACATAAAAGGTTTTCATTATCTTAATCTCACTAATGCTCCGGGAGTTCATTTTATACTATCCTGAGATAATTCAATGCAATATTATTGACAAAAGTGAAGATATATATATCATAGAACAAGGATTTTGCTAAGAAAATACTAGCTGGCTCATGTATAAAACCTGACAAAAATCCATTAAAACAGGATAGAAATCCTTACTTATGGGGTTGTTTGATATCCTATTTTACATAGCATTTAAGGAAGATATAAAGTCATATCAAATAGACTTTTGGCAACTTTAAATCACACTTCAATCCAATTATAGAGTCATTTTAAAAGTAGAGCAGTCGAAAATCTTTACTTTAAAAGTTGATTTGACTTAAAAGGGTCGGACAATTTTCCTAAAAGTACACCCTCTAGTTGAAAAAGTTAAGTTCGGAGAAACAATAAAACACTTCTGGCCAAACAACAATGTGGCAGCTGTCTAGAAATCTACGAAAAAGCTGACCACAAAAAACAATGAATCCTGTTTTGAAACAAGTGGGATTAAATGAATCTAAGTATTATCAGTTATTAGAAAATATTAAATTTTCAGATAAATAGCCAAAAAATTAATCAGAATTTGATAAGATTGAACAGTTGTAATCCGGATTAACAGGATTAACCCAATCCGATTTCTATCCAAACAACCCCTCCTAAATATTCAAGACCTTAATCAAATAAACATATCTCAAACAGGTGAACACAAATACTAAAACCATCCAAATCATAGACTGACGGAAAGTGAAATCAGAAAGAGTATTAAGGCAGCAATCAATAAATTCAGTTTAAGAGATCGAGATAAGAGAAGAAGTACGTGGAGGTGGTTGTCAACCTGATGCTGTCCCAATGCGAATAAGTTCAATAG
>JXCR01058466.1:0-24913 GCA_002079205.1 Phalaenopsis hybrid cultivar
TACATTAACATATACTAAACAAGACAATATCCTGGGATCAAAATCAACAAAAACACACAAATTTCTCCGTCCACATCTAAACTTAGCACATATATCCAATTAATGTGTAACTTCTAGGCAAACCCCCATTTGCAAGTAAGAAAAATAGAAAAAGATGTATAGTATGAAATTCTAATGCTTCATCAATTTTTAGCTCACCGATTTTCCACATATTCAATAAATTAAAACCATAGCTTTATAATCATCTACTAGCTTAGTCCCAATTTCTAATATTACATTGCAAAAGATAACCCTACTTCAAGTCAGTGCCCTCAAAATTAAGGAGTTCATAAAAAGATATTCAGTAGTCAAAATCTTTTGAAACTAAATAATCCTAAATTCTTTAATCACCACTAAATTAATTGACCGGTTTAAACTCCAAAAGTTGAAAAAACTTATCAATTCAGAGTATATCCTAAACAAAAAAAGTTTCATAACATATTATCGTTTGACGAGAAATTTCAGCTGATGTTGATAAAAAATTCACAATTCAAATTTTTTTAGATTGGTATTAAGCTATAGTGAGAGGTTTGATGGAGAAGTTCAGATAAAAAAAAGGAGGATCTACATTTGATTTTTATTNTTGATTTTGATAAAAAATTCACAATTCAATTTTTTTTAGATTGGCATTAAGCTATAGTGAGAGGTTTGATGGAGAAGTTCAGATAAAAAAAAGGAGGATCTACATTTGATTTTTATTGATTTAGAAAAAGCTTACGATAAGGTTCCAAGAGATGTCATTTGGAACGTTCTTGAGAAGAAAGGTGTTGTACGACTTATATTCAAGTCATTAAAAATATGTATACTAGGGTTGTTACTTGTGTTCAAACTAAAGGAGGATTGACCAAGTATTTTCCTATTTCTATTGGATTACATCAGGGATTGGCTTTAAGCCCATATCTTTNCGACTTATATTCAAGTCATTAAAAATATGTATACTAGGTTTGTTACTTGTGTTCAAACTGAAGGAGGATTGACCAAGTATTTTCCTATTTCTATTGGATTACATCAGGGATTGGCTTTAAGCCCATATCTTTTTGCTTTAGTTATAGATGATCTTACTGGACATTTACAGGAGGATGTACTTGTATGTTTTTTGTTGATGATATCCTTCTCGTGGATAAGACGAGAGAAAAAAACCCAGAAAAACTTGAATTATGGAGGTCTACATTGGAGTTTAAAGGCCTTCATTTGAGTAGAACCAAAACTGAATACATGGAATGTAATTTTAGTAGCAGTAGCTCTAGTGACAGAAGTGTAACTTTGGGTGATCAAATTATTAAAAGGTGTGAACGATTTAGATATCTCGGGTTTGTTATTCAGAGCAATGGTGATACAGATGAGGATGTTAATAGTAGATTAAATGGGTTGGTAAGTATCTCATTTATTTTATTTGCATTAGACTTGGCCAATTAAGTCCATCAATGTATTCTCTCAAATAATTTTCATGCAAGTTCGGCCTTCAAAGTTGGAGCTAAGTGAAGACAAGATTCCAATATAGAAGCATATCAACAATCACAATGATGAAATAATATCTACTAATATTTATGCCTAGAATGTAACTTCGGTTGCTTTCCTGGTGTACTACCCTTTGGATCTATGTTATGTATAAATAAAAAAGGACGCATTTACATACATACCACCCAATTCATATCCAACAGCTAAAGTTTACTTTTTACACCTTCTTTGTCTAGTTGTAGCAATGTGTTGTCTTCCACGTCTATAAGATATTGGGAATATGTAATCTCTTTTGAATATTAATAGTACCATTACTATTTTGATATTATATGTGTTATGTTTTCTGTGACTCGCAATGTTTATTATATTTCCTTTCGGGAGCTCCCAACACCCGTTGGAGCGCCCCAATACCAAATTGGCCAATTTTTGTGATTTATGTGAGCCCCAAGGCACAGCAAGCAACACCACAACGGCCTCGCGGCTCATGATCTTGACTCTAACAGCCATGGCAGGACAAGTATCATTGAGGGAGCTGACCTGGATTCGACGCATCAATGATGCCCAACATCACGGCGCCCCAACTACTTGGTCCCGATGGCGGCTCCCGAACGGAAAACCACAATAATATTTGCTAATGTGAAGACGACCACATCAGTGGCGTCCAGGCATCGTTCCAAGAGTCGTGGCGCCTCAGTTGACACATGCCAGGCCTTGAGTCGCGCTCTATCTTTTTTGTTGATGTGGCATTTGACACATCAACGGTGTCGTGACGCCATACTGACTTATTTTCCCTATAAAAGAGGCAGCTTCAAAGTTGCCCCAAGGTTTGGGATTTTTTAGTTGGCCATTTGAGAGTTTTTGGCTAACTTGGAGGGTTAAATTTTGGTATTTACGTCAAGCTTTTTCAAAGCTTCTAAATCGTGGTTCTTTCTCCCTTCCAATCGCAACAAGTCGTTTCTTCCTCTTGCCTTGGCTTCCTTCTCCATCATGGCAAAGTCCTTGACACTGTTGTTCTAGTTCATGGTGACCACGAGAGCCAGTGAAACGGCCTTTCAGACTTCAAGTGCAGAACGTCTCCCAAACATCGCATAGGAGAGATATCTCTCCCTTTTGCAATTTTTCCTTTCTAGGAAATCCCCAAGTTTTGTGTTAGAGAAACTAGGTCATAATGTTGTTAGAGGATCCCTAAGTTATATCCTTGTGCTTCCCTGCCTCAGTTATGTTTTTTGTGAGTGCATCTTTGAGAGTAGCGCCTTTAGTTGGCCACGATGTTGTAATGCCCGTAATGCATTATGGCATCATTCTGCTTTTCAGGTGCGAAAGGATTCTTCAGTACCATCTCTCGGCACTTGACTATCATTTCACCCTTTAGATAGCCGCAAAATATTGCCTCCACAATGACGTGAGGTGGCATGGCAAAACCAGGCATCAACTTTGCTCATAGTGGACCCTAAGTGGACCTTGTTTCTTCTTTACGCTAAAGTAACAACACTAGTTCAGGTGTCAGAACGTAAGCCTCTATTTTACAGTCCGGTGCAGTATTTCCGTTGACGAGAATATGGCGTCGTGGTCCTCTCCAATATTTGTAGTGTTAGTCTTTGGTACTACAGTATCGGTAGTAAACCAAACTTCTTCCTTGCTTTTTCCTTGCGACTCCCATAGTAGATGCACTACTTTGGGTAGTGCAATGGATACGGGGCATCCGTCGTTGAGTCGGGACTTGTTTTACTGGCTTTAGATTATCGTTAATTGGTTTTTATAAGATGAAAAATATGATATTACCTCTCCTAGTCGTTGGTACACCCTTCCGTATATGTGGCGACCACCTTTTTTGGTCATGTCTTTAGATCGAGTTCAGTTATTCTAAATAAGTGGTCCTCCATCTTTATAGATTGTTGACCTGACAATTACCCTCCCAAACCCTTGGTACACTCTTCTACATGGATGGTGATTCTGCTTTGTTTGATTGATCGGCAGGGCTTACGTCGTTCCTGTCGTTTGTCGACACGGTCAGACGTATGCCCTTTTTTTTTCCTTATTTCACCATTTGCATATCATCTGTGTGAGGAGTGTATGATAATATTAAGTTCTGTCACTATCTAGGTTTAGGTTGCATTGTGAGTTGACGCACCCCTTTCATCTACGGATCGTCGAGATCATTCTAAGAAATCGCCTTCACGGCATAAAAGCACCCTCTTTGTAATAGGAGAGGGGATTCTTGTGCTTTCTACATTTGTTAGTATGTGCTTCTTTGCACATTTACGTTTTGCATTCTCATCAACATTTGCATGACTTTCTTTTTCGTCATTTTTATAAACATTTGGACTTTGAGTTTGAGCTTTTGGGATTTTACCTTCCAAAGCTCATGATCGTGGATTTGCAAGCAATTTATTTCCTGTCGCACCATATAAATTTAGGTTTCAAGAATCTGCATATTAGTGGTAGTACCCAGATGATCCTCAATTGGAACTATGGTGATAACAAACAAATGAGCATTACTCACGATGAGGGTTAGTCCATTCAGTTGCTCGGGACAAGGCCAGTTTGGTAACACTGTCAAGATCCTACGAGAAGTCCTTTAGACCCGGCACCTTGGATGTCATTCCCATAGATATATGCATAAGCAGCACCTTATAGTTTATTTTTAAGATTAGAGCTAGAGTGTGGTTAGGGATTTCATGCACAACTACTGTTCATTGGCTCGTACTAGCTGTTGTACACTGTGTGTGTCTTTTGCATGATTTACCAAGTTTGACATTTGCGCATTAGCTAAATATGGTGAATTTTTCTTACAGGAAGTTGCATCCAATGAGGATAATCTTAATAGTAATTTAAACTAATGCATTTTGTGCAGACGTTTATCTCTCCTCCCATCGAATGTAGTCTTTTAAACGTTGCATGAGATAGCACTTTCTGACTTTTGTTCGGCAAGTCGAGACTTTTTATAAATTTTTTTTTATATACTTTTAGAGTCCCGTAGGAGAGTCTATACTAGAAATAAAATACGAGTACGAGTATTGGAGCTTTGAGCAGTAAACATGTAGAGAAAACTAGGAGATGTTTGCTCGTGTTTCGTACCTTATTTGAGATTTGTACATTCATTGTAAAGTTCTAATTTGGGTATGAATATGTGCAGCCTGGCCACCACTTTTTCCTTTTTGAGATTATAGTCGGCCCATCAGCACTTAGCCTTTGTTTTATATTCAGTGTTTCTTTTAGTGCACTTTGCATGTATTCACTCTTTCTTATGTATGTGATATGTTGGATAAGATCATGATTAAGATTTTTAAAATAAAATTTTTTCTATAAAACTAATCTTATAAAATTTATCTTAAAAAAATTAATATTAAAATTACAAGAATTTAAAATTAGCACTTTTATTTCCTATTTTTACTTTCTTGTATGGCATTTGGACCAGCTTTAAAACGATCATAAGAGGCATCCACAATTAGGATGTTATAGATGATTGCCAACATGCAACATAACCCACGAAAAGTACTCATGCTTTTCATTCTGACTGGTTTAGCATACGTCTTATACAATTAGGTGGTTGTCCAGTATGGTATACTGTGCTAGAGGCTCTCACAGTTTAAACAGGAATATAAGTCCTTTATGGGGCAGCTTAGTTTTGATGCCGAGTTATACATTTATCTTTCATTTTGTATAGGTTTCATGTTCATATCATTGGCAATTATAATCTCTATTTCACTTTTTTAGTGTAGAAAAGTAACAAGAACTTAGAGGATTCTTTTCTTGGATTTCGGATCTACTAGATTGCTTCGGACGATGCAGCACATGGGTTGTTGACAAAGTCATCCCCAGTTGAGTCGGGTTGACTACCTTCACAAGTTAGTAGATCTGGGGTCTCAATAATCTGAGAGGACGAGTCCATAGAGCACCAAACAAGTTATCTCTACATGTCTAGGTTATTCATTGACTTACATGTTGATCTACCTCTTTGAGCATAGTCATTTTCTTTGTCGAGTCTTTTTGTAAGTGTGCACATTAAGCCCTATTAGCTCATCAGTGTTTATTCAGCAAATTATGGCGATTAATCCTATGTTTGTTAGCCTAATTTTGTTGTGATGAGTGATGATTAGAGTATCTCCCCCTACTTGGACTGCCAAAAATTTCTTTGAGTATATGTTTTAAAACTATTTTAAGAAAACACAACACCTTCTATCGTGAGTTTTCCTAGTTTTCTTCAGGAGGTAGTTGACAACAAAAATATGTCGCCGTGGGAGATCTTTTTGAACCCAGAGTAAAATATATTTGATTTTGTATTCTGGTTTGGTTACAAAGGTTTTTCAATAGGATCATTCTCACATATTTTCTCGGATTGAGTATGATCTAATTTACTTTGAATCACTCTTCTCTGGTTTATATTATTTTTTTTTTTTAAATATCTTTGTTACTGCCCTTTTTAATTTCTTCTTAATTTTTGTACACCTTCAATCTATCNAAATATCTTTGTTACTGCCCTTTTTAATTTCTTCTTAATTTTTGTACACCTTCAATCTATCATTTTTTTCATTTATATTTTTAAGCAATGATGGCCTAAAAAGGGCCATTTGAAGTGAACGGGAGCTAAGAAGACTATTTCGGCTAGAATAAGAAAAGGGTGCGAAAAGCACAAGTCAAACATATGAAATGCCTCTGTTTGTTAATTCAATCCAATAATTTTCCACTAAATTTTAAGTATGCTCGCATCAATTTGAATGCTTATAAGGCATTTTCTTGCAGATTGAGTTCCTACATTTTAGGATTAAATTTCAACATTTGAATGAGGTCCAAACTTCTAATTTGCTTTAATTTAAAAAGTATGATGCTTATGCCTCAGGCCGCCTTAAGGTTTACCCCTCGCCTCACAAAAAGAAAACGTCTCAACACCCAATTGCATATTTTTTTTGCATTGATTTATGCCACTCAAATCTTTCATGTCACATCAAAAATACCACCATTTTAACTTTTAAAAAGTTACATAAACATTTTCATGCATAGGTAAGGTGACATAAGAATTAAACTTTAGGCATTAGATGTGTAAATACATAAGAACTGAGTAACATGTATGTAAATCTTCCAAAAANGACCATTTTAACTTTTAAAAAGTTACATAAACATTTTCATGCATAGGTAAGGTGACATGAGAATTAAACTTTAGGCATTAGATGTGTAAATACATAAGAACTGAGTAACATGTATGTAAATCTTCCAAAAAAAATGGCATTTATATTTCCTACTTTATTGTTGGTCTTAAAATAAGCAGTGAGAGCATGCATGTAGGAGCTTATGGCAGATAAATTAACGAGTGCTAATATGCCTCGCCTACTTCATTTTCTATATCTACATCTAGTCTATCCAGGTCACTTTTAGTTTGGAAATATGCTGCATCAACCATTTTTTTAAAATATAATTTTGTTATATGATTTGGGGGAACGAGCGGACCCCCAATCTTCAAACTCAAACTTCAGACCATGTTGAAAGGGAAAACACAGAAGCAACAGCCAACTAACTACAACTAAAGAAATGTCCCTACCGGCTCGAAAAATAGTCTTTTCCAAGAAACTACATTGAAGCATACTGTAACACTATCATACAACACCAAATACTACACGAAGGGTTTGTTCATCCAAAAATCACAAATAAAAACAAAATAAAGCAAAGGAACGGCAAAGATAGATCACCTGTTCCAAAGAATGGATGAACCAAAAGCCCTCGATGCCCGTCGAAAGGGCATCTTCAGAGTCTGAAGCACAAGCATGATTTTCAGAGATTTGCAGGGAGAAGCGATAACTTGCCGTGTTTCATAAATGGCGTTTTATCGAGCAGAAGAGCTCCAAAAATTAAATCAGAGTTCATTTTCTGCGATTGAGTTGAAGAAGTCGGCTTAACAGACTATTGCGGAAGAACTTCGGGACTGGCATGGCAGCATGGGGTATGGAGTCCGTTGCTCCGTGAAGCGCCCTCAGGTTTTAGGATTCTAAGTGCCCTAAATTGCCCTAAATTTGTTGTAAAAATTATTGCAGACAATTTTATATGTAGTGTCCGATTTTGATCATAGGTCTATGGTCATGATGCAATTAAATTTTTTTTTGAAAAAATAAATAAATTCAAGTAGGGCCCACCAAAATATATCTTGATCTTATATGATCATAAGCTACGGTCAAAATTGGACAATACATGTGTAGTATCCGTATACAATAAATTTTCAAGTTGTTGAGAGGGAAAAAGGGCATTTACATATATATACCACTCATTTATCACATCCATATCCCAAAAATATTTCATGTCACACCTAAAATATAATTATTTTAAAAAAGCTGACATTTATTTAAAGCTAAAGTTTAGATTTTAGCATGTATGTGAATCTTCCAAAATAATTACATGCATCCCACAATATTTAAGTATTTGCATTATCTGATAATTAAGTTTTAATTCTATATTAAAAAAATTCTATGTATCTACGAAATAATTTATTTTGTTATTATTAATAATATTTTTATGTGATATAAATGATTAAAAATAATAATAACAATGCTAAAATGGGCATTTACATAAATACCANTAATTTTGTATGTAGTGTCCGATTTTGATCATAGATTTACAATCATGATGCAATCAAAATTTTTTTTGAAAAAATAAATAAATTCAAGTAGGCCCCATCGAAATATATCTTGATCGTATATGATCATAATTTACGGTCAGATTTGAACAATACATGTGTGGTGTCCGTATACAATAAATTTTCAAGTTGTTGAGAGGAAAAAATGGCATTTACATATATATACCACTCATTTATTACATCCATATCCCAAAAATATTTCATGTCACACCTAAAATACAATTATTTTAAAAAAGCTGACATTTATTTAAAGTTAAAGTTTAGATTTTAGCATGTATGTGAATCTTCCAAAATAATTTCATGCATCCCACAATATTTAAGTATTTGCATTATCTGATAATTAAGTTTTAATTCTATATTAAAAAAATTCTATGTATCTACGAAATAATTTATTTTGTTATTATTAATAATATTTTTATGTGATATAAATGATTAAAAATAATAATAACAATGCTAAAATGGGCATTTACATAAATACCACACAATTTTTATGTATTTACATATCTAAATCTAAGCTTTCACATTTATGTACATAACACTCTAATTATTAATTTCATATAAAAAATATCACTACTACAAAAATTTTAAAAGTGAAATATATAACATTTATAACATTGAAATATAATAAATAGAAATGTCAAAATTAAGGGTTATATGTAAATACAAATTAATTGAAGGGTATGCGTGTAAATTTCCTATGAAAATGCTCTTTTCCTTCGTAATTACTCTCTACATATCTAACACCTAAAATTTCATATTGAATGAAATTGACCCTAAAACGTTATGGGGTTTTAAAAGCTAGAAAGACATTATCAAAATATGCAAATATACTATTAAAATAAATGGGTTATCAAAATATGCAAATATATTTAAAATGCAACTCATATTTAATATTGATTTTAATTAACCAATTTTATGTAGCCTCTACAACAAACTCCTATGCCTTCACGGTAGGCACGGACTGCCACTTTCGGTATAAGGCCGTTAACCACATGCTTGTTGGCGATAAACAACACGAGCATTCCATGCCCAGACATCAAAAATTATCTTCAATGGTGCCTCCATCTCGTCTCAATTTGTTCTTCTCATGTATTGTGTTATGATAAAATTTGTCTTCTATGGTGTTTTCAATTTTGTTATTTTCTTGATTCACTCTTTTGGTATCCAGCCAATGGTTATTAGTTCCCTTATTCCTCATATCTTCACGCCCATAGTTTTTGCCGGTATTGGCAGCAATTCCTCCGCCTTGCATTGTCGCAATCTTTCGCGTGCTGATCTCGCTCTTAGAGGAAAGATCAGCCTCTGTTTTGCGGAAAATATTTGTGTACATAAGATATATGCAGCGATGCGTACGTCCAGGGGCTATTTAGGGGGTACAGGAGGGTTATATTGGGGTTATACCCCTCTATAACCCCCATGTGACCTCTTTGTAAACTACCTCTAACCTATAAATGAGTTCCGCGCTTCTGTAATTTCATGAGTACAAATAAGTTATACGGAGATTACAAAGGAATTACACGGAGGTTACCGAGGGGGGTATAACCCAGATATAACCCCCTTGTACCCCTGAATAACCCCTGACGTACGCAACGCTGCGTACATCTTATGTACGCAAATATTTTCCCTGTTTTGCAGGCGCAGTGATTAAAACCAAGAAGATTCATGTGACAAGAAATGTCGGAACTATCGCTATAATCAANGGCCTAATTTTGTTGTGATGAGTGATGATTAGAGGATCTCCCCCTACTTGGACTGCCAAAAATCTCTTTGAGTATATGTTTTAAAACTATTTTAAGAAAACACAACACCTTCTATCGTGAGTTTTCCTAGTTTTCTTCAGGAGGTAGTTGACAACAAAAATATGTCGCCGTGGGAGATCTTTTTGAACCCAGAGTAAAATATATTTGATTTTGTATTCTGGTTTGGTTACAAAGGTTTTTCAATAGGATCATTCTCACATATTTTCTCGGATTGAGTATGATCTAATTTACTTTGAATCACTCTTCTCTGGTTTATATTATTTTTTTTTTTAAATATCTTTGTTACTGCCCTTTTTAATTTCTTCTTAATTTTTGTACACCTTCAATCTATCATTTTTTTCATTTATATTTTTAAGCAATGATGGCCTAAAAAGGGCCATTTGAAGTGAACGGGAGCTAAGAAGACTATTTCGGCTAGAATAAGAAAAGGGTGCGAAAAGCACAAGTCAAACATATGAAATGCCTCTGTTTGTTAATTCAATCCAATAATTTTCCACTAAATTTTAAGTATGCTCGCATCAATTTGAATGCTTATAAGGCATTTTCTTGCAGATTGAGTTCCTACATTTTAGGATTAAATTTCAACATTTGAATGAGGTCCAAACTTCTAATTTGCTTTAATTTAAAAAGTATGATGCTTATGCCTCAGGCCGCCTTAAGGTTTACCCCTCGCCTCACAAAAAGAAAACGTCTCAACACCCAATTGCATATTTTTTTTGCATTGATTTATGCCACTCAAATCTTTCATGTCACATCAAAAATACGACCATTTTAACTTTTAAAAAGTTACATAAACATTTTCATGCATAGGTAAGGTGACATGAGAATTAAACTTTAGGCATTAGATGTGTAAATACATAAGAACTGAGTAACATGTATGTAAATCTTCCAAAAAAAATGGCATTTATATTTCCTACTTTATTGTTGGTCTTAAAATAAGCAGTGAGAGCATGCATGTAGGAGCTTATGGCAGATAAATTAACGAGTGCTAATATGCCTCGCCTACTTCATTTTCTATATCTACATCTAGTCTATCCAGGTCACTTTTAGTTTGGAAATATGCTGCATCAACCATTNTTAACAAAATGTTTCTCTTAATAGAGTAATGTTTATTTGTAGTCCAAAGAAACTTATTTAGTTGACTGCAGTTAATATTAGGTGCAATATAAAATCATAAAAATTACAAAAAAAATTATTGAATTTCTTTCTCTATTTTACACTCACCCTCTCTGTATAAAAACTAAAAATTTATGTGGTATATATTTAATTAATTTAAAATTTTTTAAATATTTTTCTTCATATTTTTAGCTACTTTTCATTTTTAAGAAAAAATGAAGTTCTTTTTAAAATCTAAAAAATAATTATAATTTTTTAAAATATTTTGTAATCATTTAGTTGACACCAGCAATCATCAGCATCATCATATAAATCTATTTATTTAATATGTATTCAATGAAATAAAATATCATAATTTTTAATATATGAAATATACANATGAAGTTCTTTTTAAAATCTAAAAAATAATTATAATTTTTTAAAATATATTGTTATCATTGAGTTGACACCAGCAATCATCAGCATCACCATATAAATCTATTTATTTAATATGTATTCAATGAAATAAAATATCATAATTTTTAATATATGAAATATACATTTTTTTTGCCAAAATATTAAATATAAAATTCAATTGGCCAATACAAATCCTTCTATGAAAATTTGAGATGGACAATCAATTGAAGCAAAGCAAAAAAATTTATCTCCCTTGAAAAACAAAACTTAATCAAACATTTTTGATGAAGTCAAGCTCACAAAAGAATGTGATAGCTCTCCTAATAATAATAATAATAATAATAATAATAATAATANCAAAATTTATCTCCCCTTGAAAAACAAAACTTAAGCAAACATTTTTTATGAAGTCAAGCTCACAAAAGAATGTGATAGCTCTCCTAATAATAATAATAATAATAATAATAATAATATTTATTATTATTATTATTATTATTATTATTAAAATTTATTACATGAATGAAAATATGCGGCAATATAATTAGTGTTAAGAAAAATTCATAATTTGTTTTTCTTTTTTGGAAAACATAGAATGAGAAAAAATCAAAGGATTTAGCTCACCTAAAATAATCAATTAGGTTTATATAAATTATAAAGACTTGCTCCTCCCTTTAATTGGAAAAAATGAGAACAAAATATTACACTAATATTTTGGCAAATTTAAATATAATTGTGCTCAAATAATGGTTAGATAATGATAGTGATTGACATATGACACTTGGACGACAATATTTAGACGAAGATGGTTGGGAGACAATTGTGTGAAGATGATGAGTGACAGTCAATAATAATTTAATAATGCAATTATGTGATTGTGGTGGGACAATCATTATCAGGTGGTGGTTGTTAGACACAATTTCGTGATTGTGATCGAACAATGACAGTCAGATGATCATATGACGAGATTTAACAATAGTGGTCGAACAACTACAATTTGGCAACAATAGTTGGACGATGATGAAACTATGATGATAACGGTCAAGTGATGTTGATAGGACGATGATGGCTAGATAGTGCTTGCCTTTAATAGTAGACATTAAACATTAGTTAGAGCTTTAAGCTATTCAGATCTTCTATTTTTTTTGTTAAACTTAAGTCCTAATCCCCACCATGTAGAGAATGCATGGGTGTATTCATAATTTTTTAGAGTAAATTTTTTTATAAATTTAGCTATATTACTAAAATATTGTATCATACGACTTATACTGTTTGGCACAGCTGCAGCTTCTCAGCTTTTCAGCTGCAGCAGTGCTACCCCAGGAAACTGTTGCGGGAAAGCTGTTATAGGGAAGTTGGCTGTCTGTTTGTTGTAGTTGTGTGAAAACAGCTATCGGGCTGCTGTTTCAAAAAAAAATGATCATTTTGCCCCTGTTCACTAAATTTGTTTGTAATAGGACTATGACACTCATCTATTTGACATTTCAGTAGCAGAAATTCATTTCAAAATATAACAAAAGTTCAGATACACCACTTACTTAACAGTGAGTACCAAAAGTGCTAAAAAATGGAGAAAAACTTATAAAATTACAAGTAAAATGATGAAGATAAGTTAATTCTGTATGTACAAAGGTTACCAAAAAAAACTAAGCTATAAAATTTGTATATACATTTATGCAAAATGAAGTGCATGTATATATAAGATCTACAATACTTAATCTTAACAATANATAATCCCCACCATGTAGAGAATGCATGGGTCTATTCATAATTTTTTAGAGTAATTTTTTTTATAAATTTAGCTATATTACTAAAATATTGTATCATACGACTTATATTGAGGGTCTGTTTGGCACAGCTGCAGCTTCTCAGCTTTTCAGCTGCAGCAGTGCTGCTCCAGAAAACTGTTGCGGGAAAGCTGTTATAGGGAAGCTGGCTGTCTGTTTGTTGTAGTTGTGTGAAAACAGCTATCGGGCTGCTGTTTCAAAAAATAATGATCATTTTGCCCCTGTTCACTAAATTTGTTTGTAATATGACTATGACACTCATCTATTTGACATTTCAGTAGCAGAAATTCATTTCAAAATATAACAAAATTTCAAATACACCACTTACTTAACAGTGAGTACCAAAAGTGCTAAAAAATGGAGAAAAACTTATAAAATTACAAGTAAAATAATGAAGATAAGTTAATTCTGTATGTACAAAGGTTACCAAAAAAAACTAAGCTATATAATTTGTATATACATTTATGCAAAATGAAGTGCATGTATATATAAGATCTACAATACTTAATCTTAACAATATATCTAACCATAATCATATTTAAGACAGGTAAAGTAAACATAGCAAAATATGATTTTTTTTCCTTCTTTTTTTTTCAATTTAGAGAACAAATAGAAAACCTTTAAGAATAGGTTTAAAATCTTTATCTTTGTGAATTGGGAGGTCTGTCAAGGACAAATATGACTAAATATTTGTCAAATAAAGTTCAATTCAAAATAATTGAAGGTCTAGCTTTTGATAAATGAATGATGGAAACATTTAAGTGCCTGAATTGGGTAGTGCAGCTAGGACAAGGGGACTGGCCGACATTGCTGGATGTGGCATTGGAGTAGCATTTGATGCATTGACCATCCAGCCAGTAAGTGGTGCTGGAAGAGCAGTTGCTTGAGGCTGAAATTACTGCCAGGATCAGAAATATGCATCACGCTTCACAAACTTAAGCTATCTTTTGATAAATAAGGACAGAGGCTATGCATATTTCACTGCAATAACTCCAGCCCCTGCATGAGGACTTAGTTGTGGGAAGCGTTCAGGTTTCTTCATCACATTCATGACGGGAGGAGCAGGGGATGCTCCCCGAGCACCATTTGGGTGGGAGCAAGAGTGATCATAAAACAGGGTTGGGAAAGAGGAGAAGATGAGTGGAGATCTTCGCTCAGGAACAGGAGGAGGACGAGGGTTGGGGAAGAGGAGGAGATTCGCTCAGTAATTTTTGGCCTGAGTGATCATTAAATTAAATGTATAAAAGTTTTCAATCATAAATTAAATGCTTGATGTAGACTAATTTGAATTCAGATGTTGATTTTGAATATGAAAAGCACTTCATCTAAAATCCATGGAAATTTGTGCCTAACATATCAACAGTAATAATAAAAATAATAACTCTTAAAAAAAAGATATGAGATGGAATAAAAAAAATTACAATTATTAAATGCAGCGTAAATAATTTAATATTACATCACGACTCCTAGAGTTACGTTCGGATTGGAATATTCAGCTATGTTACGAGAATATTTCATCTGCGTTATTTGTAAAAATAATGTGTTATTTGAGTATTATATGAAGTCATTCGATTATTTTGCGGTGTTATTGAAATATTTCATCTCGTTACTTGATTTAAGGCTGAAGTGACATGCAATAATTAAAAATTATAAACTTTAGGTCCGCCAAACCCTTAGAAGCTACTCAATTGCTTAAGACACAATCAAACATAATTTTAAAAAAAAAATTAAGTTAATAATCATGGCTTAATTAGCTCAGAGCATTAGTGACGTGGGTTAGTAAGTAACAATCACATTCTAATATAATAAGCCATAATGAAGTCATCCTATAGACTACTTTTATAGATGAGGCCTTTGAAACTCTTGAGTTAATTATCAATGATTACATCTTCACTATCAAAATATATCTATTATTCTATTTGTAAAATTTAATTAAAGATATATATTTTTTAAAATATCTTTTATTATTATTTCTTTATTTTTAATTTGTTTTAATATCTTATTTATATTTTTTTTTTCTAAAAAAGCAAAGTGAATCTCGATTTAAGGTTGATTATTAAATATTAGGGAAATTTACATACATAACTAACAATTCTAATGTATTTACATGTATAAACTTTCATATCTATATAGTATTTTCATGTTTTAAATGTATGCACGAAAAGATGAGTTTCACTTTTAAAAAATAGTACTAATATTATTTTTTATGTGATAGTAAAATTTTGAATGTTATGTGTGTAAATACATAGGATTCTGACTTGTATGTACCTTCTTCAAGAATGATTGCACATCTTCTACAAATGTACGAATAAAATGATACTTTTAGCTAAATATGTTTTGCCTTGGAATAAAAAGATGCATTATTTGCAAGATGAATAACACTAATACTATCACTATACTACTTTCTTATCCATTATTCCTTTCTCAATTATGACAAAGCTCTTCAACCAAACAATCTTTTTCTTAGCCTTAGTGATAACAATGCATTTAGCTTTCATAATTGAAAGTACAACATTCTTCTTCAACCTGAAAATCTAACTCATCCATGTGTCCCCAAAGTGAAGATATATCATGTTATACTTCTTCTACCATCTAAATATCTTGTCATATCTGAATCTTCATACCTCTGTAGATTGATCCATGCTCTTCCAAAGTAATATGTCATGTTGACTATTCCCTAGTGATGCTTGTCTGAATTATCCATATACCCCCTGACTCTCTCACTACATGTGTAGTATCTGGTCTCATACATATCATAATATACATTTGATTTCTAACTGTTGAAGCATACAAAGTTCTACTCATCTTTGCTTGCTCTGCATCTGATTTAAGCGTATATAGGTTGAAATGACTACCTAAGGGGGTGTTAACTAGTTTTTCCTTAGTCATGCTAAACCTCTATAGGATCTTATCAACATACCCGACCAAAGATAAGTTCAATGTACCTACACTCATGCCCTTGCTGATTCTCATCCCGAGAATCTTCTTGGCTGGACCAAAAATTCTTCATCTCTAATTTCCTTAATAATTTCTTAAGCTATTCTTTAATTTTCTTCATATATGCCCACGTAATTAACATATATTCCATATATAAAAGGATTAATAAATAACAATTATCAAAATATTTGATAAAGAAATAGTGGTCTGCCTAACAATTCATGTACCCACTATTTAAGATAAACACGTCAAACCTCTTGTACAACTATATTGAGAGCATGTTACAAGTCGTAGGAGACAGTCCTCAACATATAAACTACATTTTCTTTCATTGGAACCTCATAACCCTGTGATTGCACTATGTACATTTTCTCTTTCATATCCACATATAAGAAGATTATATTTACATTTATTCGCTCAGATGTAGATATTCATCAATTATTAAGGTCACCACAACTTTGATAGTTTTCATCTTCACCACAAGAAAAAAAATCTCAATGTTGTCAACTTTCTCCTTTTGTTGTAACCTCTGTCATTTGACTCCTCTTTCAGTCCGTGGTCTCACTATTTTTGTAGTGTTCTTTTGTCGTATGGTAAAAATGTCAAATCTTAAGCTCAATTTGGCATTAGTGACTACATCGCAACATCCATGACAAACTCTCACACCTTTAAATCTTCAACTTGAGTGGCCTTCTCTTATCACTTTATTTCACCCTTATCAATAAGTAATAAATAGTATAATGAAGAATGTCTTTGAGTCAATCTTGAGATTCTACTAGACCTCCTGACTTCAATAACATGAAACTAAGAAACTTCATCTGTTTCATTTGATTGAGTAATCCTTTCTCCACCCTCCTAATCACCAACATCTTTTATCTCAACATAATTTGATATTTTAGAAGTAACTAACAAGCAATCCTGAGTTATGCTCCTGCCCTTGTAGATCTCTATTTCATTGAATGTCTTATCCTTTCTCATAATGAACTTTTAATTCTAATAGTTCCGAGATTTTTACCCGTATTTGTCTTGGTCATATCCAATGAAAGTGCATTTGACATATTTTTAATCAAGTTACTCATAAACTCTGCATTGACATGGACATATGCAGAACACTCAGATACTTCATATGAGATAAATTTACCTTCTTTGTCACTCGAGAATTCCACCCTTTCTTCAAATGTAATGAAGGACCATGATTGATCAGATAAACATCAGTGCTCATTGCTTCTACTTCGAATTATCATGACAAGCCTGCAAGCAACCTCATACTCCTAACACATTTTGTGACTATTTTATTCATGCGCTCAGTTATACCTTTTTGTTGTGGTGTCCTTGAAATCGTAAACTAATACCTGATCCATTCTACAACACAAAATTCATAAATCTATGATCACATTAATCACCCCATTATCTGATCTGAGATAGTTTAGCCTCAAACTTATCTCATTCTCTATCAAGATCTTCCATGTCTTAAACACTTCATATATATTAGATTTATGCTTTAAAAAATAAACCCATTCATTTCTATTGTGATCGTTAATGAAAGTGACAAGTANATTTGATATGAATATTTTGGTTGACATATATAAATAAATTTAGAAGTAGATATATAAATTGAAATTGTGCATACTATGCTCGTAAATGTCCCTTATTATTTATAGATAAGAGGTGTTAAGCTTTTTATCATTCTGACGTCGAGCTATTTTTTCCGCAGGACCCCCCATACAGTATCGTCACCGCAGTAGAGTTTAGCCACCAAGTTCGGGATGGATTGGTGTGGTTCCTTTACGCCTAGGACACCAGAATATCGAACCGTGAACGAAGAAAGACATGAAAGAAATATCGTCTAGTGATTGTGAGGCCCCGATTCTTGACTGGAAGGAACGCCAAAGGCCTCTGCTTCGATCTAGGATTACAATGCGTGTATATATATATATATATATATATATATATATATANAAGAACAAAATATTACACTAATATTTTGGCAAATTTAAATATAATTGTGCTCAAATATTGGTTAGATAATGATAGTGATTGATAGATGGCACATGGACGACAATATTTAGAAGAAGATGGTTGGGAGACAATTAGGTGAAGATGATGAGTGACAGTCAATAATAATTGAATAACACAATTAGGTGATTGTGGTAGGACAATCACTATCAGATGATGGTTGTTAGACACAATTTGGTGATTGTGATAGAACAATGACAGTCAGATGAGCGTGATCATATGACATGATTTAACAATAGTGGTCGAACAACTACAATTTGGCAACAATAGTTGGATGTTGATGAAACTATGATGATAACGGTCAAGTGATGCTGATAGGACGATGATGGCTAGATAACGCTTGCCTTTAATAGTAGACATTAAACATTAGTTAGAGCTTTAAGCTATTCAGATCTTCTATTTTTTTTGTTNATTGCTTAAGACACAATCAAACATAATTTTAAAAAAAAAATTAAGTTAATAATCATGGCTTAATTAGCTCAGAGCATTAGTGACGTGGGTTAGTAAGTAACAATCACATTCTAATATAATAAGCCATAATGAAGTCATCCTATAGACTACTTTTATAGATGAGGCCTTTGAAACTCTTGAGTAAATTATCAATGATTACATCTTCACTATCAAAATATATCTATTATTATATTTGTAAAATTTAATTAAAGATATATATTTTTTAAAATATCTTTTATTATTATTTCTTTATTTTTAATTTNATAAGTAACAATCACATTCTAATATAATAAGCCATAATGAAGTCATCCTATAGACTACTTTTATAGATGAGGCCTTTGAAACTCTTGAGTTAATTATCAATGATTACATCTTCACTATCAAAATATATCTATTATTCTATTTGTAAAATTTAATTAAAGATATATATTTTTTAAAATATCTTTTATTATTATTTCTTTATTTTTAATTTGTTTTAATATCTTATTTATATTTTTTTTTTCTAAAAAAGCAAAGTGAATCTCGATTTAAGGTTGATTATTAAATATTAGGGAAATTTACATACATAACTAACAATTCTAATGTATTTACATGTATAAACTTTCATATCTATATAGTATTTTCATGTTTTAAATGTATGCACGAAAAGATGAGTTTCACTTTTAAAAAATAGTACTAATATTATTTTTTATGTGATAGTAAAATTTTGAATGTTATGTGTGTAAATACATAGGATTCTGACTTGTATGTACCTTCTTCAAGAATGATTGCACATCTTCTACAAATGTACGAATAAAATGATACTTTTAGCTAAATATGTTTTGCCTTGGAATAAAAAGATGCATTATTTGCAAGATGAATAACACTAATACTATCACTATACTACTTTCTTATCCATTATTCCTTTCTCAATTATGACAAAGCTCTTCAACCAAACAATCTTTTTCTTAGCCTTAGTGATAACAATGCATTTAGCTTTCATAATTGAAAGTACAACATTCTTCTTCAACCTGAAAATCTAACTCATCCATGTGTCCCCAAAGTGAAGATATATCATGTTATACTTCTTCTACCATCTAAATATCTTGTCATATCTGAATCTTCATACCTCTGTAGATTGATCCATGCTCTTCCAAAGTAATATGTCATGTTGACTATTCCCTAGTGATGCTTGTCTGAATTATCCATATACCCCCTGACTCTCTCACTACATGTGTAGTATCTGGTCTCATACATATCATAATATACATTTGATTTCTAACTGTTGAAGCATACAAAGTTCTACTCATCTTTGCTTGCTCTGCATCTGATTTAAGCGTATATAGGTTGAAATGACTACCTAAGGGGGTGTTAACTAGTTTTTCCTTACTCATGCTAAACCTCTATAGGATCTTATCAACATACCCGACCAAAGATAAGTTCAATGTACCTACACTCATGCCCTTGCTGATTCTCATCCCGAGAATCTTCTTGGCTGGACCAAAAATTCTTCATCTCTAATTTCCTTAATAATTTCTTAAGCTATTCTTTAATTTTCTTCATATATGCCCACGTAATTAACATATATTCCATATATAAAAGGATTAATAAATAACAATTATCAAAATATTTGATAAAGAAATAGTGGTCTGCCTAACAATTCATGTACCAACTATTTAAGATAAACATGTCAAACCTCTTGTACAACTATATTGAGAGCATGTTACAAGTCGTAGGAGACAGTCCTCAACATATAAACTACATTTTCTTTCATTGGAACCTCATAACCCTGTGATTGCACTATGTACATTTTCTCTTTCATATCCACATATAAGAAGATTATATTTACATTTATTCGCTCAGATGTAGATATTCATCAATTATTAAGGTCACCACAACTTTGATAGTTTTCATCTTCACCACAAGAAAAAAAATCTCAATGTTGTCAACTTTCTCCTTTTGTTGTAACCTCTGTCATTTGACTCCTCTTTCAGTCCGTGGTCTCACTATTTTTGTAGTGTTCTTTTGTCGTATGGTAAAAATGTCAAATCTTAAGCTCAATTTGGCATTAGTGACTACATCGCAACATCCATGACAAACTCTCACACCTTTAAATCTTCAACTTGAGTGGCCTTCTCTTATCACTTTATTTCACCCTTATCAATAAGTAATAAATAGTATAATGAAGAATGTCTTTGAGTCAATCTTGAGATTCTACTAGACCTCCTGACTTCAATAACATGAAACTAAGAAACTTCATCTGTTTCATTTGATTGAGTAATCCTTTCTCCACCCTCCTAATCACCAACATCTTTTATCTCAACATAATTTGATATTTTAGAAGTAACTAACAAGCAATCCTGAGTTATGCTCCTGCCCTTGTAGATCTCTATTTCATTGAATGTCTTATCCTTTCTCATAATGAACTTTTAATTCTAATAGTTCCGAGATTTTTAACCGTATATGTCTTGGTCATATCCAATGAAAGTGCATTTGACATATTTTTAATCAAGTTACTCATAAACTCTGCATTGACATGGACATATGCAGAACACTCAGATACTTCATATGAGATAAATTTACCTTTTTTGTCACTCGAGAATTCTTCAGGTAACCACCCTTTCTTCAAATGTAATGAAGGGCCATGATTGATCAGATAAACATCAGCGCTCATTGCTTCTACTTCGAATTATCATGACAAGCCTGCAAGCAACCTCATACTCCTAACACATTTTGTGACTATTTTATTCATGCGCTCAGTTATACCTTTTTGTTGTGGTGTCCTTGAAATCGTAAACTAATACCTGATCCATTCTACAACACAAAATTCATAAATCTATGATCACATTAATCGCCCCATTATCTGATCTGAGATCTTCCATGTCTTAAACACTTCAAATATATTAGATTTATGCTTTAAAAAATAAACTCATTCATTTCTATTGTGATCGTTAATGAAAGTGACAAGTAGTGGGAATCTCCAATTGACTAAAGTGGAATTAGATCTCATCATCACTATGCACTAACTCAAGCTTCTTTGAATTCATCATTAACCCGCATTTACTTAAAAAATATTATGTTGCTTTTCATATGCATAATCTTCAAAGAGCTCTAAATTCACATATTTTAAATCATGAAGCTTGTTCTTTCAAAGTAGAGACTTCATTCCTTCTTGCTTATATGGCCATGTTTGTAATGCTAAAGAGTTACATCAACATTGATTTTAGCCACATCAATGGATTCTGCCATTTCATTGATCAAGTAAAGAGTATCTTCAATATTGCTCCTCCCCCGACCACCTTCCATGAATTACTTGTGAAATTAATCACATACATTGACTTTATCATCTAGCTTACCGAGAATAGATTTCTCTTTAAACTTAAAATAAGTCTAGCTTTGTTGAACTTAAAAGCTGTTCAAGCAATTTGATATCAACATCACCATTTTCTTACGATATTGCAATCCTTATTATCTCAAAAGTAAAGTTTCCTTAAATCCCTCTGAGTGTGACTTTATAACACCTCTTTTATTGGTTCATGTATGAAAAGTGACACCTGAATCTACTATCTAAGATTCAATACCTATTAGGAAAAAACCAGAAGTTGCCTTAGTTTTTGCATGTGGATATATCTGTAGAGAGATTCATATTTTGTCCTCTACCATCAGCCTTCTTCCAAGCTTTGTACTCATTTTTGCAATGAACTTTCTCCATGCATTTATAACGTCCAACTCTGTCATTTCCTTTAAGTAATATGGACTTTCCACTTTCAGACTTTAAATATGCCGCTGCTTATATTTCTATCCAGATTCATTTTCCTTTTTCCAACATTCAACACATAACTTGAAGGTTCGCCACTCGCTGCATTTCTTCAAATATATTTATTCAACTCTAACCTCATTATGTCATCAAATATTAACTTCATATTACTTGAAGAGTTGCTCATCATCGTGAAAAATCCATCCTAGTTGTCAGACAATGAATATATAATTAATAGTGCTCTTACCTCATCATCAAATTCGATATCCACCTAACACAATTGGCTAGTCATAGTATTGAAATTATTCAAGTGTTAACCACTAAACTGACTTCTGTCATTTTCATGTTGTCAATGTTGCTTTTAGATCAACCTTAATTTTCACATTCACTATATTGAATGTAACAAACAATTAAAATGAAAGATATCAAACCGAGGGCTATTCAATCTAACACTTTCTATTTATTAAGTGTCATTATTTCAGACTTCTGGGTGATTCCTTGTACCAACAGTTAGAATTTCTTTTATTAGAAAAAAAAATCTTTGGCTCGTATTTTCCAAAATACAAAGTTCGTTCCATTGAAATTCTCCATTTTGTACCTTGCTTCGTCGGCTATTGCTTCCACTCGATTCCAAGAACTTTATAAATAAAACCTCGCTCTAATGCTACTTCTAGGATGAAAACTTTGGAATTGATCAGTTAACAATAAAAACCAAGTTGCAGAAAATACATTGATTTGAGAGATCCATAACAAAATTATAACAAAAGCACACAACGAAATCCATAAAAACCACACTAAGATTTAACGTCAAAAAAACCCAAAAATTAGAAAAAATCACAAAGCCACGCCGCACCAATCTTCCACCTTGAAAATTAAGAGAAATATAAAGACCTTACACCACTCAATTCAACTCTCTACTGTTGGAACTTACAATAACTTTGGGATGCTCCTCATCTTTAAGTTACACGAGAAATTGTCGAAATCCCTTTCAATTCCCAATTCCTCCCACCCACTACCTTTGTTGAGCTTCAAATTTTCCGAATTATGAAGGACAAATTTAATGGAGGAAAGACAGATTTAAAGAGAAGAAATATGAGAGTTTCAGTGGTTTTGTACACCACGATCCCGTCTTAATCGACCTGTTGCTACCTTCAAAGCTATTTCAAACTTCGGCATAGGTGCTCGAACCTAAATGATCCGATGAGGTTGGAGACATGGAAAGTTGGGTTTTTGTGTGAGTTTCATAATATTAAAGTTTAATGAATGGGATAAATAAATAATAATACTTCTCTATGGCGTATATAAAAACTCTATTATATAATCATGCCAATACAACACGTGCAAATATAATGGCGGAATCTTCATCTTACTAATATCAGTTCATATTGATTGATACCCCTCTTTTTTAATTGATAATTACACATCCGCAAATACTATTATCTCAATTATTTAAGGGAGAGGGTAAGAAATATTATTATTATTTTATTAAAATCATTTTGTGGTAGATGGTTAAATCAATCCTAATCATAAGAAAACGAATTTGATTGTGAGGTAATACAACCATAGAATCTGAATTCATGAGCTTATTTGGATATCAATATTAAGATAAACTATTTATTCCATAATTTTTTCGATTTAATTTACTAATTATTATTTATATAACATTTAGTTACTGAAACATAAAAGTTAAAAAAATAGCTAAATAAAATAGTAAATTAGCATATATTGAAAATGTGATCGCAGGAATCTCGAGAAAATTCGACATATCTCGCTAAACAGATATCAAAAGACTGCATTAGAACATTCAAAAGATAGAGGCGTTAAGCCTCAGTTCATGCAGATGGAATCATGAGACGACCGAAGGAAAGCACTGTTGAACGAAGGAACATTATGCACTTGATTTGAGGGAAAGTCGTTTGTAGTCAACTCCCTCAATCGATTATGAGATCTTTCACAAATAGAACCAATTGTCGCTCTCTATAACGTCATTCGAATTCTCTATGAAGAAATATTGTCTGAAATAGAACTGCCCATCAAATTACAATAACACACCCTCTGCCAGACGGTCTAAGTACATACTAATGATAACAAGGTCTCTAAGGAGAGTTCTCTCAAGAAGGCCGACCGAACAACTTTCATCCGATAAAACACCTTACAACAGACTAAATGATTATCAAGCAACATGCTAACATCAGTAGGTCATTTATACCCCACTTCAAATAATCATGAACACGAATCGATGCCAACAACAGTTATGAATATTAAACAATTCGAAAATCAAATACAAATATGTAAATGTATAATACTACAGTAATTACTAGTAACGTTCTTATATAAAAGAAAGACAAAAATGTAACTTCCGAGATACCCCATATAATTTATTTAGTCATTTCTTTAAGAAAATACTACTGAATCCACTCTAAGTAAATTTATGTCATTGTGCACGCTCTCTCATTTTTTCTCTTATTCTTCACTCCATTTCTTAGGTGTGGTCCACATGATATTTTTTAATTAAAAACATAAAAATATTATCCTAATGTACAATATATATATATATATATATATATATATATATATATATATATATATATATATATAT
>JXCR01058475.1:0-11585 GCA_002079205.1 Phalaenopsis hybrid cultivar
GACTCTCGTAACAGACTCTATCAACTCAAGCTACAAACCCTAACAACATCCTCTTAATCAACAACTCTAGCAACTGTCAGCTCCAACACGACATTGTGGCACAGGTCATCCCCAGCTCTCCATATTGCAACTCCTATAAAAAAGACACCCAGAGCTTCAAATTCAATCGTTACAACCCAATGCATCCATCAGAACACTAGTAAAAGCAGCAATTTACCCGTTCCACCATAATCCAAACATATCTCTAGCTTTTAGAAATTACTCACTCTGATGTATAGGACCCGTTCCATATACCTTCATCTCTTGAATATATATATTACATAAAATTTGTGGATTACAATTCAAACTCATGGTGGAAAGAGAACACCACGTCTAAATTTCAGAACTCATAGAGGTGAAAACTCTAAAAACATACATATTGCCTAACTTATAAAAATTGGCACACTATACCAATAAAGTAGTCCTTACACGCAATAGTAAAATGGCCTCGCTGAATGCAAGCATTGGCAAACCCTAGATGTGTTCAGAGCACTCATGCAAACAGCCGACCTTCCCCCAACCTTCTGGTCTGACCTATTGCAAACACTTATATATCTTATTAAGTTCTTTCATCATCAAATACTAACAACAAATCACCCTTCCAATTTCTCTGTCACTGAAAACCACAATACAACCATCATTAACATTATGCCTCTATTTTCCCTGGCTCAAACCCCTTGCACCAAGCAAACTCTCTCCTCAATCAACATCGTCTATTTTCACAAGCTACTCACTCAGCCATAAAGGGCACAAATGCCAAGATCTTACCATAGGTGGCATTTATGTCTCTCAACATGTTTGATTCCTCAAATCCACCTTACCTTACCAAAACATCAACACCTTCACAACATAATAAAATCCCCCCCTCACACTTGTCTCTACCTCACATAGCACATGTCGCACCCAATTTGCACAAACTAACTTTCCTAAAATCAATCCTCACACCAGAGAAACCCCACCATCACCTCAACCATCAGAAAACTTACTATCACAACCTCCACCACCCATCTCATCACATGACAACTAGTCTAAAATCAGGTAAATTCAGACCCAAATGAATATTTGATCTTCATCATCTTAACACAATCTCAAGCACAGACCCTACAGGCTACTCCACCACTGTAAAAAAATATTGACTAGCATTTATCCAAGTTCAAACAATTCAAGCTCTCCTATCACAAGACACATGGCTTCTTATCCCACCCTCACTAAACCAAAATGTCTTGGGCTGCAAATAAACTCACAAAACAAAGTACAATCAAGATGGCATTATCGGTCAACTTTTTGATTTCGAAAAGTATTTTTATAATTTTGAAAAGTAGATTTAATTTAACCTAAAAAATATATAATTTTATGAAAATAGTGTATTTTAATTTTAAAAAAAATGAGACCGACTGGATCTCATTTGCCCAATAATTTGTATAATCGTGTCTGGTACCACAAATGATATACTTTCTCGAAAGATAAGTATACCCCGCAGCGATGGACTCAATCATACAAATTACGAGGTTTGTGACATTCATTTGGTCTGCGAACCTTTTATATGTGACCTACAAATTCTCCAATTTAATACAATAATTAAATAGGGTTTATTTTACCTGAATTCCAAGTTTCTTATAGAGGCAAACCCATATATTTAATTACACCCCAAGTGACAGGAATCACTTAAGAAAACTCTCGATAATGATCAGTGGTTCTAGTCTTCAAGAATTCAAGGTTCAAGTTTTCAAGGTAGTACGTGGAAAAAACAAGTGGGAGTGGCTCAAGTGAGAACAATCCTTTCAGGAGTCCAAAGGAAGTAAAGGGTAGGGGATGTCACAGATTCTGAGAGGAATCCTCAGTGACCTCCCAAACTATCCTACTGTGTGACTATGTTTTAAAGAGGATTTTATTTGAATGTTAAATCTCGTCAATTTTATTAGTTGAAACTTACACTTGCATAATAACTTGTTATGCAAATATCCCGCAAAGATAAGAGGTTTTACGTCATTCTAGATGACAACCTCAGAACCTAAGGCGAGTTAGGACTTACGCTGCACAACATGGTTGTGCATGGGCCTAAAAGAGGGTGACGTTTTACGTCGCTCTAGGCGAGCTACCTCAAAATCCTATAGGTTGTTTAAACTAGGAAAGTTTACTTGGTGTAAACTCATTCTGATGTTGGAGAATGACGATCACCTCCACCTGTAGTTCACTCCAAACTCCTTGTCGTGCTGCTCACGAAGTTGCTCCGAGTTCTTCGTCGCAGTAACAGTCCTAAAGTCTAAAGCTCAAACAGTTTTACCACGTGTTTCAATGTCTCAGTTTGGTTGCCATTAGGGAAGGTTTAAGTTGATTAGAGCGACAACGGTTAGGATCTCACGGTTTCCTTGTTCCGGTATCACTATTTTCTTTTGAACTTAGTTTAAAAGAGTTATGAAACTCATTTAAACCGGGGAAATCTCGTTAGCAACCATGGGTTACCTCCTCCGAGAGACTCCCGTAAGTTCGAAAGAACGTATTATGTTTTGTTTTTTTTTTTACTTTGAAAATATTGTTTAATTTTGAAAAATTGTTTTGTTTTGAAAGTGAGACTGTATTCAGTACCTGCATAATGTGTTAGAGCAAGAGTAATTGCAATAAAGAAACAACAACAAATAAAATGTGTCTACATATGTGACGTATCTGCTGCTGATATTCTTGTTGCATGTTTAACTCACAAAGCACAATATAATTTGCAAGAAATTTAAATAAATTGCAGAGAAAAGTTTGAAAACAGTAAACAGTGAAACAAGTTGTAGTAGCAGTTAAAAACTTCAAACAGGTGATCCTAAGGTCTCTTACAACTTCTTACAGCAACTAGCGAGCTAGTATGGTGATCATACGATCTCCTACGGCTCTGGTAAGCAACTAGCGAATGTGTACGGTGATCCTACGACTTCGGACAGCAGCTAGAAATTTCAAATAACGCCTGTATGAGTTCCTATGAACCCAAACAGTAATGGGCAGCACCTATGCGACTTCCTACGAACCTGAACAGAGGCGGGCAGCAACTAGATGACTTCCAAACGATGGTGGACAGCTACTAGGTGGCTTCCTACGACATTGGGTAGCAAATAGAAGCATTGGACAGCGGTTCTACAACTTCCTACGGTGCTATGCAGCGACTAGAAACATTGGACAACACTCGACAACCCTCCTATGACACTGGGCAGCAAATAGAAGCATTGGACAGCGGTCCTACGACCTCCTACAACTTCCAAACACTCCTAACAACCCTTAATTAGCAATGGACAACAGCCTTACATCTCAAACAGCTCCCAAAAGACAAATTTAAAGCCCAAGCAGCGCTCCTAAGGCTTTTTTAAGTTTCCAACAGCACTCCTACGGCCTCCAAACACTCCTAACAGCTCTTAAATGACATCCAAACATTCCAAACAGCAAATATATGGCCTCCAAACATTCCAAACAGCAACTAAGCCCTTCTCCCAGCTCTCCTACAGCTTCCTACAGGCTCTCCAAACGCTGGACAACACTTTCCAAGGCCCAAACTGCTTCCTACAGCACTTCTAAACGCGAGATAGCACATTCCCATTCAACTACAGCAGTTTCCAAATACTGGATAGCAACTGGGAACAAGATCGAGCCTCCAAAATGAATTCAAAAGGCTTTCTAAAAAACAAATATTACATTCAGCATGCATTTCAAAGATTAGGGGCAGCAACATGGAACAAAATCAAGTCCCCAAAACAAGCTCAAAAGGCCTCCAAAAACCAAATATTACATTCAACATGCATTTCGAATATTGGGGGCAGCAACATAGAACAAAATCAAACCCCCAAAACTAGCTCACAAGACGCCCAAAAATCAGTGTGTAAATCTTTAAGCATGCGAAGACATCCTTCTCGTAAAACAAAAAAAAGGCATTTCCATTTTAAAACCAAAGATTTAGGTGTTACAACATAAATATGCAATGATGTATAATATATATGGAAGCCTTTATAAAAGATAACCTATAACTTCCAGCATAGGGAGCCAAGCAAAAGAGTGAGCTAATGGGACCTATAAAATCTGCATATGGGCAAGTGTAGAGGGATTCATGATCTTGGCTTAAGTAATTCAATCCTTATATCTCATGGTAAAGAAAAAGACCAATGTAAAAGAAATAAGCAAATCTCTTAAATTCAGGCATTTTAATTCATGGAATAAGCCATAGAAGCTTTGCAAGCGACGAGAAAATTGATAGAAACGGGTAAAGTAAACGAGTTAGTAAAATACGACCTTGATCGGAGTAAAAAAAAACGCTTCCTGAACTGGCGAGAAAGTTGAGCAGAATAGTTTCTGCCGAGCAGCTACGGTTTGGAAGAAGAGACGTCGTTCAGCCGAAGGAAGAGATGCAGGGTTTCAGAGGAGAGCTGGACGAGCAGAGTTGGGGATTCGAACACGGGAGAGTCGCAGCAGGTGGCGGGGTCGAGAGTCGCAGGCTTGCAGTGCGTGCCGAAGAAGTCGTGCGGCTGTTCGGCTTGCGAAGGGTTAAAGGAGGCGAGCGAGAGAGCAACTTGTCAAGCGGGCTGGGGCGAGCAACGTCTGGAGGCTCGAATGGAAGGGTTTCGGGCGCAGTGAGGAAGCGCTCGAGCAAGCGGGCCGAGGGTTTTCTGTCGAGGAGCAGCGGCGAGCAGGGGGAAGATGCGAGCTAATTGAGTGCAGAAAGGAAAAATATAGCGGCATTTGTATCCCGCGCCTCTCTAATAGCCATTACAGGTGCATCGAGCGGGCTATTGAATGCATTCCATACAGGGGCAGTTGTGTTAGGTAAATATTAACCCTTAATCAAATCTAATTAAAATGGGATTAGGCGGTAAAATTTGAATTCTAAAAGTTTGAAATATGAAATAATCATGGCTTGTGTTCAACCTATGTCGAGCTCGAATTGAGCCCGGGCTGAACCCTAACTCGTGCCCTGTTAATTAAAAAAAACATGCATCGATTTTCGTGCAGTTCAGTAATCTGGGTGTCTTTTTTAGCTAAAGTCAATGTTTCGGACGCGTCGGCGATGTCCATTTCGTCATCCGAGATCGTTCGAACGAGTTTACCGACGGACGAGTCAATTTAAGCCAAAATTGTGTGGAGTGCGATGCGTGCGCAAAATGCGGCGTTATCGAGCGTTCGGGTCTCAAAGGGGATCCCTAAAGGCTGCTCCTATTAATGTAGGAACTCGATTCAAGTTTCATGTGTTGATCTTAATCAACTCAATGGAATGCCGAGGATTTAGGACCGCCCATGCGAAACTCGAAGGAGTGACGAGGTGGCTCAAATTTTCTAAATGGTGTGGTTCTGTACTAGTCCTTTAAGAGAGTCGAACAGGGGAAGCCTAAAGAGTGAAAAATTATCAAATTTGGAGCAAAAATGTGAAAAATTTTGCAAAAGAATTTTGGCATCTAAGCGTCAGATCTGCCGCTTAAGCGCCAGTTAAACAGAGAAGGTCGCGCCTAACCGCAGAGACCCCGCTCTTAAGCTCCAATGGCAATTACTAGACGAGTAAAATCGGTTTTCATAAAATTCGAAGAGGTTTTTGAGGCACTCATTGGCTTAATTGGTGGTTGTAACCACCATGGACGAAAATTATCATGAAAGGATGCGTGTCTTGGGCAAATACATCGAATCAAGATACATTTGAGAGAGATCCCAAGGCACCTCTTGGAAATCTATAAAAGAAAGAATAGAGGACTTACAAAAGAGTCCTGAAATATTGATAAGTTTTGAAAGTTCTCTGGGGAGTTAGTTTGGAGAGATTTTCAGGAACCATTTTTTATTTACTTTATCATTTATGCTATTTTATTTTGAGTGATTGTAAAATAAAAGAGATTCAAAAGAACTTCAAGAGTTCGGTGGAGGACTTGAGATAAGTTTTACTTTTTGTTTTAAACTATTTTTAGTTTTAATCGAGACTTGTTGTAAGTTTGACAATTGTTTTTTTTTTTAAACTAAAGTGTGGTTTTGTTTTCTCTATAAATTCTGAGTAATTTTCTTTATTTCTTCTTAAAATGATAAGCAATTAAGTGTTGGATGAAAATTGTGAAGTATATTGATCTTTAATGTTGGAAGAAGTTGTGATGATTTAAATCCATGCACTTCATTTACTTCAGATGGAAATTGTGGAGAGCATTGATCTTTAATGTTGGAAAAAGTTGTGATGATTTAAATCCATGCACTTCATTTACTTCTTGATTTGACCAATCCAGATGTTAAAATTTATTGTGAGAACATGTAAGAATCGGGCTGGTATTGTCTCAGTCAATAATGATCTTTAATGTTGGAAGAAGTTGTAATGATTTAAATCCATGCACTTCATTTACTTCTTGATTTGGCTAATTCAAATGTTAAAATTTATTGTGAGAACATGTAAAAACCGGACTGATATTGTCTCAGTCAACAATTGAAAAAAATCACATGAGATTGCATGAATGAGAATGTAGTTCATATGATTGAGTGCTAATAAATATGAAAATGTTCATTGATGGGTGTAGAATTAGAGGACTTTAAAGTGACCGGTTAAAGCCCCAATTTGGTTTATTATTTTAGGTGGGAACTCTTGAGTTAGAGCTAGTATCTTCCCTGCCTAGCCGGTCTTTAGAACTATTCAAACATGAAATTAGTCAATGTTCTTTATAGAATCTCTAGTAAGGGTAAAGAATATTATTGTTCATATTTAGCACAACACAATTTACATAATTCTACAACAGAATTCATATACTTATTACTGATTCATGATAAGAAGAAAGATATTTTCATTTTAAATACTTTTCTACAAAAATTTTAGTTATTTTTTTACTGTTTCGTTGTAATATCAAAAATACAAAAAATATTCAAATTTTAAATTCCTGCAAAAATCGTTTTTAGTTTAAGTAATTATCTTTTTAAAAATAGAAAAAAACTTTCTAAAAATTACATATTGCAAAATATTCCTTGTGAGTTCGATATTCAGGTCTTAATCAAAAAGTCATATATTACTTGATAACGATACGTATACTTGCCCAACATATATAAATTAAAAGTTAAATTCTTATTTTTCTTCACGATCAAGCTTTTTGTTTTTTTACAAAGTAAGGAAATATAAGAATATATATAAATAAAAAAGTTAAATTCTTATTTTTCTTCAGGATCAAGTTTTTTGTTTTGTTGTAAAATAAGAAAATATAAGTGAAAAATACCATCAGAACTATTGTTATACTGTGCATAAACATCGGGTAGGTGTACCAAGTTTTTGGCGTCATTGTCGGGGAAGAAAACTAAGTAAATTTCTATTTTTAAAAAGTTTTATTTAAACTTTAAATATTGTATCTTATTTTGTATGTTTTATTTTATTTTATTTTATGTTATGTAAGTGTATGCGTAGTTCAGGTTCTGAAGGACTAGTGTCCTATGATTCTGAATTAAAAAGGACTATTTGAAAAATCAAAAAAATAAAAAATCTTGAAAAATCCAAAAAAATTAAAGAAATGACAAACCAAAATAATCAAAATGTTGAAATTCATCAAGAGTTTAGACCTTTAAGAGTCAACTTTACTGTAGATGAACTTCATTGTAGTATTCAAAAATCTACTGTAGTAACTAATTCATTTGAGTTTAAACCTGTTATTATCCAAATTGTATCAAATAATCAGTTTGGGGATCACCAACTAAAGATCCAAATTTACATCTTACCAATTTTCTAGAATTGTGTGTTACATTTAAATACGATGGTGTTTCAGATGATGCCATAAAACTTAGGTTATTTCCTTTCTCACTGATAGATAAAGCTAAGATGTGGTTGAATTCGTTAATACTTGGATCTATCAGAATTTAGGGTGATTTAGCACAAAAATTCATTGTTAAATATTTTTCAGCATAAAAAACTGCGGAACTTAGAAATGATATTACATTTTTTAATCAGTTTTAAGGGGAATCTATTTATGAAACATGGGAACGATTTAAAGAACTCTTAAGAAAATGTCAACACCATGTTATACCATATTAGTTAATAATTCAAACATTTTATAATGGATTAATTGATGCTCTTAGATCTATTATCGATGTCGTTGTTGGTGGTTCATTGATGTCAAAACTATTTCAAAACGCTTATGTTTTAATTGAAGAAATGACTCCCAATAATTTTTTATGACCTTCTGAGAGGGTGAATTAAAAAAAAATAGTCAACATTCATGAAACTGATGCATTTACTATATTAAGCATTTACTATATTAACAAATCAAATTGCTGTAATTTCAAAGAAGTTAGACCAATTTAGAATGAATTTTTCTCAACCAATTTCCATGATTGAAGAGAATTCATTTAAATGATAGATTCTCAAACATCATTAGAAACTTTGAATGTCATAAATAATAAGCAAAATAACCCATATCCAAATTATTATAACCCAGTTTGGAAGAACCATCCCAACTTTAACTGGAATAACAATTCGGGTGGTAGGTTGGAAGAACCATCCCAACTTTAATTGGAATAACAATTCGGGTAGTAATAATCAGCAATGGGGTTGAAAGAACCATCACAACTTTAACTGGAATAACAATTCAGGTAGTAATAATCAGCAATTGGGGAACAACCAAGTAAACTCATTAGATAACTGAAACAACCAAAAGAATAATAATTATAGATCTACTTATCCTCTAGGAATCAACAGTAATACACAATTTAAGGATAAGAAGTTGACTTTAGAAGTGGTGTTACAAATGGGTAATCAATTACAAAGTCAAGGAGCTACAATTAAAAATATTGAGAATCAACTTGGGCAAATGACAAGTTTATTAAGTAATAGATCCTAAGGAACACTTCCTAATAATACTGAATCAAATCCAAAAGACCGGAACAGAGAGCAATTTAAAGTCATACAACTTAGAAGCGGAAGAGAGTTGGAAGGTCAGATTCAAAAAAAGATTGAAGTAGAGAGAGAAGAAATTGAAGAATCAAAAGATGACGCTCCGAAAGATTCTGAAAGACATTTCTTCGCCGAAAAATTGATTTAGAAAAACCACTACCTCCATTTCCTCAGAAACTTCGACAACAAAAGTTGGATAAATAATTTTAAAAATTTCTAGAAATATTTAAGAAGCTTATAATCAATATTACATTTGTTGAAGTCTTAGAACAAATGTCAAGTTATGTAAAGTTTATGAAGGATATTCTCAATAGAAAAAGAAAGTTTAAAGATAATGAGACCGTTGCACTCAGTGAGAAGTGTAGTGCTATAATTCAGAAAAAACTTCCTGAAAAGCTTAATGATCCTGGTAGTTTTACAATTCTATGTGGAATAGGAGACAGATTTTATGAGAAAGCTTTATGTGATTTAGGTGCAAGCATTAACCTTATGTCATTATCAATACTTAAAAAATTGGGATTAGGAGAAATAACCATTACTACTATAACTGTCGTTAGCAGATCGTTCAAGAACCAATTCTAAAGGAGTTATAGAAGATTTTCTTGTTGATTTAATTGTGTTAGATATGAAGACAGATAAAGAGATATCTATCATTTTGGGGAGACATTTCCTAGCCACAGGAAAAGCAATGATAGATGTGCAAAAAGGGGAATTAACAATGCGTGTCAATGATCAAACTATTACTTTTAACATTTCAAAATCAATGAAATACCTGCAAAAGGTAAAGATGATGAATGTTATAGAATAGATGTTATAAGATATCTGAGCGATTGTCATTTCAAGACTACTTATGAAGAAAAATCTGAAGAAAAAGATTAGAAACACGAGCAAGAAGAGGAATTAGATCAATGTGTAAACCTTTCTAAGGAAGATTCAAGTTATATTCAAGAAAATTTTAAAATTTTGGACACGATAGACAAAGAAATCATTTTGTTCATCTATTGAAAAACCTCCAGAACTTGAGTTGAAATTACTTCTCGAACAATTAAAATGTCTTTTTAGGAGATTCCTCTACTTTATCTGTTATAATTTTCTTGAAGTTAACAAAGGAAGAAGAAGAAAAGTTGATAAAAATTCTGAAAAATTTTAAGAAAGCCTTCGGATGGACAATTGCTGATATTAAAGGAACCAGTCGTTCAATTTGTATGCACAAAATTAATTTGGAAGAAAACTGCAAACTCAGGGCTGATCCACAAAGAAGATTAAATCCAGTTGTGAAAGAGGTTGTTAAGAAAGAAATTTTAAAGTGGTTAGATGCTGGAATTATCTACCCTATTTTAGATAGTGCATAGGTAAGTCCAATTCACTGCGTTCCTAAGAAAGGAATAGTTATAACTGTGAATGAGAATAATGAGTTAACCTACTAGACAAGTTACAGGGTAGCGAACATGCATTGATTATAGAAAATTAAATTTTGCCACTAGGAAAGATTATTTTTCACTACCCTTTCTAAATCAAATGCTGGATAGACTAGCTGCGCATAAATACTTTTATTTTCTGGATGGATACCGGTTATCACCAAATTTAAATATCTCCTGAGGATCAAAGGAAAACAACAGTTATCAGTCCTTATGATACTTTTGCTTCTAGAAGAATGTCCTTTGGTTTATGTAATGCCTCTGATACATTTCAAAGATGTATGATGACAATTTTTTGTGATTTAATTGAAAAAGAGATTGAAGTATTTATGAATGACTTTTCAGTATTTGTAACTTCATTTGACTCATGTTTAGAATTATTAATTTAAAGTTCTTAGGCCCTGTGAAGAAATAAATTTAGTCTTTAACTGAAAAAAATGTCAATTTATGGTAGCAGGAGGAATTGTATTAGGTCGTCAAATGTCAAAAAATGGTATGGAAGTAGATCTTGCTAAAATTCAAGCGATCGCTAATTTACTTTATCCAACAAATGTAAGGAAAATTAAAAATTTTTTAGGACATGCTAGATTCTACAGACGATATAATAAGAACTTTTATAAAATTGCTAACCTTTTATGTCATTTACTAGAGAAAGATGCAATTTTCAATTTTGATGAGGAATGCCTAAAAGCTTTTAACTTGTTAAAAAAAAATTAATCACTACACCAATTATAGTTTCACCAAATTGGGAAAAATCTTTTGAACTTATGTGTGATGCAAGTGATTATGCTATTGGAACTGTTTTAGAACAGATATGATAAAAATTTTAAAATTATTTATTATGCTAGTAAAACTCTTAATGAAACTCAAATTAATTATACAACTGAAAAAGAGTTATTAGCAATAATATATGCTTTTGATAAATTTCGATCATATTTTATTGGAACTCATTATATAGTGCATACAGATCATTCTGCTATTAAGTACTTAATGAAAAAAGAAGGACACTAATCCGAGACTTATAAGATGAATTCTTCTTTTACAAGAATTTGATTTTGAAATAGTAGATCGAAAGGGAACTGAAAATCAAATTGTTGATCATTTGTTCAGGTTTGAATTAGAAAAAATACTCTATTTTGAAAAAGAAATTAATGAACATTTTTCAGATGAAAAATTGTTCACTGTAAATGAGTGGCATATTCCGTGATATGCTGAACTATATTGTTAGTGATCTTAAACCCTATGGAATGACATACCAACAAATAAGGAAATTT
>JXCR01058504.1:0-17028 GCA_002079205.1 Phalaenopsis hybrid cultivar
GCCCCCCTTAGAAGTTCTTCTTCAACTTGTTTTATTTTGGGCCGCCTTCTCTGAAAAGAATTTCAATTTCCCTCCAAAATTTAAAAGTCAAACTTTTGAATTCAAAAGATGTGCCTCTTTGATCCAAGAGTCAAATCCCTTTAAATTAGAACGTTCCAAAGTATCTAGAAGCATTAAATCACTCCATGAAGTGTTTAGAACAAATGTCCCTTTGAAAATTTGCACAAAATTCATCTCGAATCGCCTTAATTTGAAAAAGTAGCACTAGGCGCATCATGCACCAGTGTTCTAGATTTTAGCGCATCATACGCCAGGTTAGCGCATCATGCACCAAACCCCAAAATTAGTATTTTTTGCTCCAAATTTTTCTCCTTTTGCCATTTTAGCTCCAAATGCCTAAAAATGGTATTCCTGCAACAAAAATAAAAAATACCTTACATTAAAGTGCAATATCACAAAAAATAGGCATAAAAGGGTACTTAAAATAGTATATTATTTTTGTGTATCAGTATCTTAAGGGTGATTATAATGTGGAATTTCCTACTTGCCCCAACTTTACTCCATATGCTCCTATTCATGAAGAAGAAGAAGAAGAAGAGGAACAAGATGATAATGATGAGGAAGGTGATGAAGATTGATATTTTCTTGAGTTAGTTTATTTGTTTTCTTTAGTTATTTGTTTGTTTGTATGTTGTTTGGATGTTATTTGGTTGGCATTTGAAACTGTAGTGGTAAAAAAATTTATTTTATGTTGTAGACTTAAAATTGTAATAATAACATTAGATTTTTACTTTTTCTGCATTTTTAGTATTTTTCAGTTTTTATTTCTGTTCTTAAATCTCAGCAAATTTTTTAGAATATATTATGTCTCATTTAATGCTTTAAAGTCTGTATGTATTTTTAAAGTTAGTGCTTGTAGTATACCTGACCCTAGTTTCATAGTCAGATATCGTCTATAGATTAATGTTTACTTTCAAGCATTTACTGTTTTCTTTCACCAACTAAATTTTGTGCTAGAACATTTTTAAATACCTAAGAATTTAAGTTTGGGGGGAAGAAAATTTACTTTTAAAAAGAAGTAAACTAAAATTTTTTTTCCTTAAGTAAAAATATTNCAAATGATAAAATATCACATTCTTATCCGTCTTGCACTCATCGGCATAAACCTATTAAGAGCATCCAGCCTCGGACTCTGTTTTTATATTTATATTTATTGTTAAACATGAAAATTTTCGATTCAACCTGTAGCAAAAATTCTTATAGGGGAAAAAAAATCTTCCATAATATACTGATTGTTTTTGTTCCCTGTCAACTTCAGTTCTCCAATTCAACCTCATAAAAGACCGGAAAACGACCGGTACATTTGGTCTAAAACCTGTTGCAATGCTTAGTCAGCCCACTAAATCNACTTTTAAAAAGAAGTAAACTAAAATTTTTTTTCCTTAAGTAAAAATATTTTTAATATTAATTTAACATGAACCGAGATATTAAGATTAAACCTTAAATGATTATACTTAAGTTTATAAATATTATGGTAAATTTAAGGTAAAAGTTTTTAATAATGAAGATCAATTCTAATCTTAAGTATGATAAGATAAGACTAAGTTTTTTCTATTTAAAGTAAAGGAAATTGTATTTTTAAAGTATTAAAAATTTTAGACATTTATGTAGGAAGAAAATAATGAGACTTTATGAAATTCATAAACTAATATGAATTTATAAAGTGAAGAAAGGTAAGGAGTTTTAACTTTGAGAAGAGGATAGTGAAGTTTAAAACTATTAAAGGTTATCATGATATAGTAATCCTGACTTGAAAAAAAAAAAAGAAAGGATTGAAAAGATCTTAAAAGAAAAATAAAAGAAANGCCATCTCTTCCATTAATGAATATGCTTCATCGAATAGTTTTGAAATTAATGATCCACGAGTAGCAGCATCAATCATCGATATAAGAGATCCAACTAATTCATTATAAGAAGTTTGAACTATTAAATAATTTGGAAACGCATGGTGTGGACACTTGCTAAGGAGATCTTTAAATCTTTCTCAGGCTTCATAAATTGATTCCCTTTCAAACTGACAAAAAAATGTAATATCATTTCTAAGCTTAGCTATTTTTAAAGGTGGGAAATATTTAGATAAATTTTTTTTTGATAAATCTCTCCAAGTTCTGATAGATCCGGGTGGTAATGAGTTTAACTACATCTTAGCTTTATCCCTCAATGAAAAAGGAAATAGTCTAAGTTTAACAACATCATTTTACACTCCATCATATTTGAATGTAGCACACAATTCTAGAAAACTAGCAATGTGTAAATTAGGATCTTCAGTTGGTGTTCCCCAAACTGATTGTTTTGCACAATTTGGATAATAATAGGTTTATGCTCAAATGAATTGGCATTTACAGTAGGGTTTTGTATACTCAAATGAATTTCATCTGCTGTAGGATTAGCATAACCCCTTAAAGGTATTTGATGATGTTCATTTTCATTTCCAGCATTATTTATGTTGCAAGTCATTTTGCTGGAAAGATTTTTCTCTTTTTATTGTTTTCAAATTTTTCTAACAGTTCTTTCTAATTCAGAATTGTAAGATACTAAGCTTTCAGATCATATAGTACACATAAACAAAATAAAATAAGTAATTAAAAATAAGCAACACACTTAAACAAGAAAATGTTCAAACTATACTATAAATACTATTTTTTATATTTTTAAAATAAGTTAAAACAACTAATACTTTATGTTTCTTCCCCAGCAATGGTGCCAAAAATTTGATGCGTGGAAACTTAGGATTAAATTAAGAATAAATATGCAATGTAACCCAAACAATAATGTATCTTTAATGAAAATAATTTATCTTTAAAAACACTTTTAAACTCTCAATTCTCTTTTACATATAACGCAGGCATACGTATCGTTCAAGTAATATAGGGCTCTAATGGAGTCATAGATATCAATCCCACAGGGAAGCTGTAAATATATATAAGCTAGCTATTAATATTATATTATTAATTTAAAATAAAAAAAAAGTAAAGTATGAAGTTTGAAGTTAAACTACTTAAGTGAAATGCTACTAAATATGTAATGTACTACTACAAAAGTTAAATTAAACTAGTTGCTAAACTTTCAGAAGTTAAATTGCTAAAATAAACATAGGTTTTTGTTAACAAAAAGTTCAAGTATGAGAAAACTCCCTTCTCCTTTACAATGAAAATATGGTTTGTAAAGAAATTGAAATCATTTGAAAATTATATTTAAAAACTGTTTTGTGCCAAATAGAAGCAATCAAGTTCTCTACCCTCTTCCGAGCGCTATAAAGAACATTGATTAATATAGAGTTTGGTTCCAAATTCTGTGGTTAGGCTAGGAGGATACCGACTGTCACTCTAGAGCTCCCACTACTCCCTCACTTGAGGGCAAACATGCTCACATTAGTTTCCAATCAACTGAACCAAATTGAGGATTCTAATCTGTCACCTTAAAATCTTCCAATTCAACTTCCAACAAAGTATATTTTCAAATTTATTTGCAGCCAATCTTATGAATGACATACTCTCCAATGAAATCAAATGTGATTCTCCCTTTATTGTAGAAATCATATCCCATTTTTAGAGCATATGTTTCTCAACACATTTTAACAATTCAATTGGCTAGATTGAAAAGTAAATGAAGATCAAAGTTCAAATCATCGCAAGATATCGACATTTAAAACCATATAAAACAAAATTAATTCTTCACAAAACCATTTCTTCAAAGTAGGGAGAAGGATAAAGAAAACTACTTAGAATTCATAAGAAGTATACGATAAAACACGGACTTCATATATAAAGAGAAGTTTACAAACAAAAGAAATGAAAAATACAACTTATCTCACAATCCTTCCTAAGAAAATCCCTATAAGTTCTCTCCAATCCTTTATCTCCTCATAAGCACTCTCAATTCTCTTTTAGAAGTGTAATGAAGAAGAAATCTCTCACATTCCCTCTCCTCTTACAACCCTAGAAGGCAATCTCCAAGCCCTTGACTTTCTCTCTCTATCTCTCTCTCTCTTGGTTCTCACGCCACACCACCTATCTTTTTTCGCCCCCCTTAGAAGTTCTTCTTCAACTTGTTTTATTTTGGGCCGCCTTCTCTGAAAAGAATTTCAATTTCCCTCCAAAATTTAAAAGTCAAACTTTTGAATTCAAAAGATGTGCCTCTTTGATCCAAGAGTCAAATCCCTTTAAATTAGAACGTTCCAAAGTATCTAGAAGCATTAAATCACTCCATGAAGTGTTTAGAACAAATGTCCCTTTGAAAATTTGCACAAAATTCATCTCGAATCGCCTTAATTTGAAAAAGTAGCACTAGGCGCATCATGCACCAGTGTTCTAGATTTTAGTGCATCATACGCCAGGTTAGCGCATCATGCGCCAAACCCCAAAATTAGTATTTTTTGCTCCAAATTTTTCTCCTTTTGCCATTTTAGCTCCAAATGCCTAAAAATGGTATTCCTGCAACAAAAATAAAAAATACCTTACATTAAAGTGCAATATCACAAAAAATAGGCATAAAAGGGTACTTAAAATAGTATATTATTTTTGTGTATCAGTATCTTAAGGGTGATTATAATGTGGAATTTCCTACTTGCCCCAACTTTACTCCATATGCTCCTATTCATGAAGAAGAAGAAGAAGAAGAGGAACAAGATGATAATGATGAGGAAGGTGATGAAGATTGATATTTTCTTGAGTTAGTTTATTTGTTTTCTTTAGTTATTTGTTTGTTTGTATGTTGTTTGGATGTTATTTGGTTGGCATTTGAAACTGTAGTGGTAAAAAAATTTATTTTATGTTGTAGACTTAAAATTGTAATAATAACATTAGATTTTTACTTTTTCTGCATTTTTAGTATTTTTCAGTTTTTATTTCTGTTCTTAAATCTCAGCAAATTTTTTAGAATATATTATGTCTCATTTAATGCTTTAAAGTCTGTATGTATTTTTAAAGTTAGTGCTTGTAGTATACCTGACCCTAGTTTCATAGTCAGATATCGTCTATAGATTAATGTTTACTTTCAAGCATTTACTGTTTTCTTTCACCAACTAAATTTTGTGCTAGAACATTTTTAAATACCTAAGAATTTAAGTTTGGGGGGAAGAAAATTTACTTTTAAAAAGAAGTAAACTAAAATTTTTTTTCCTTAAGTAAAAATATTTTTAATATTAATTTAACATGAACCGAGATATTAAGATTAAACCTTAAATGATTATACTTAAGTTTATAAATATTATGGTAAATTTAAGGTAAAAGTTTTTAATAATGAAGATCAATTCTAATCTTAAGTATGATAAGATAAGACTAAGTTTTTTCTATTTAAAGTAAAGGAAATTGTATTTTTAAAGTATTAAAAATTTTAGACATTTATGTAGGAAGAAAATAATGAGACTTTATGAAATTCATAAACTAATATGAATTTATAAAGTGAAGAAAGGTAAGGAGTTTTAACTTTGAGAAGAGGATAGTGAAGTTTAAAACTATTAAAGGTTATCATGATATAGTAATCCTGACTTGAAAAAAAAAAAAGAAAGGATTGAAAAGATCTTAAAAGAAAAATAAAAGAAAAGAAAAGAAAAGAAAAATAAATGAGGAGAAGTTTGAGGAAATGCCTAATAAAAAACTGACTTCACAAGAAAAAGCTTTATTACATCTAAATTATATTGGATTATTGTTAGCATTATTAGTAAAGTTTTCCTAAAGTTCTTTTCATATGAATATTCTAAACATTCTTGATTTGATAAATTGCAATTCTTCTTGAAATAAATAGAGATTCAAAAATCTTAAAATTGACTACTAAGTACTCTTAGACGTAGAATTTGAATCTAAGTTATTAAAAATTTTTTCTTATATTTTAATATTTTATTTATTGAACTAAAGTATAGAAGTTATAAGTTAGTCTCTATCCTAAGTCATAAGCTTTTATGTAGTAAAAGTGTCACTTGAGGACAAGTAACATTTAAGTTTGGGAGATGGTGATACACCAAAATGATATGTTGTTTTAAGTATATATTTTATGCTTATCTTTGGTGATATTGAAACTTAAAGAAGGGTATTTTCATCCTTCTTTTTGTAGGTATATCAATTTTAGGCATTTGGACCAAAAGTAGCAAAAAGGACAAAATTTGGAGCCAAAGCAGTGAAGTTTTGAATTCTGGCGCACGATGCACCAGATTGGCGCCAGATGCGCTAAAACCTAGAACAACGTTGTCTTCAGCAAACTAGCGCATGATGGACTAGATTGGTGCCAGATGCACCATTTGACAGAGATTTGGCGCATGATGCGCAAATTTGGCGTCAGATGCACCAAGGACGACCTTTTATGGATTAAAGAGGTTCGAGACAAATTTTGCAGAAATTTTCAAAGGGACACTTGTTCTAAACACCCCTTGGAGTAAATCGATGCATCTAAACACTTTAGAAGGCTCTTTTATGAAGGGATATTTCTCTTAGATCAATGGACATCTCTTTTGAATTCAAAAGAGTTAACTTTTGGACAAAATTTTTTAGGGAATTTTAAATTCTTTTTGGAGGGAGACAACCTTTATTAAAAGAGAAGGAAGTCTAGAGCTATAAAAGGAGAGAAGTTTTGGGCGTGAGGAGTGTGGCATGAAGAAGGAGAGTTAGAGAGAGAGAGAGAAAGTCAAGGGCTTGGAGATTTTCATCAAGGGTTGTAAGAGAAGAGGGAATGTGAGAGATTTCTTCTTTATTACACTTCAAAGAGAGAATTGAGAGTGCTTATAAAGAGAGAAAGGATTGGAGAGAACTTATAGGAGTCTGCTTGGGAAGGATTGCAGATTAAATTGTGTCTTTTTTTTTATTTTATATTGTAAACTTGTTTTTATATATAAAATCCGTGTTTTGTCGTATCCTTCTCATGAATTCTAAGTAGTTTTTTTTACCCTTCTCCCTACTTTGAGATATGGTTTTGTGAAGAATTGATTTTTATTTTATATGGTTTTAAAAGTCAATAATTTGTGATGATTTGAACTCTGATCTTCATTTATTTTTTGATCTAGCCAATTGAAATGTTGAAATGTGTTGAGAAACATATTTTCTTAAAGGGATATGATTTTTACAACATGAGGAGATCATATTTGATTTCATGGGAGAGTATTTCATCCTTGAAATTGGGTGCAAATAAATAAGGAAATATACTTTGTTGGATGGAGAATTGGAGATTTTAAGGTGACACATTAAAATCTTCAATTTGGTTCAGTTGATTGGAAACTGATGGGAGATTGTTAGCCCTCAAGGAAAGGAGTAGTGGGAGCTCTTGAGTGGCAACAAGTATCCTCCTAGCCTAACCACAGAATTAGGGACCAAACTCTGGATTAGTCAATATTTTTTATGCACTCGGAAGAGGGTAAAGAATAGGATTGTTCCTGTTTGGCACAAAACAAATTATGTGCGTGTGTGTGTATATATATATATATATATTCAAATTATTTTAATTTCTTCACGAACCATATACTCATTGTAAAGAAAAAAGATGTTTTCTTAAATTTGAACTTTCCATCACAACATCTTATATATATATATATATATTCAAATTATTTTAATTTCTTCACAAACCATATACTCATTGTAAAGAAAAAAGTTGTTTTCTTAAATTTGAACTTTCCATCACAACATCTTAGTTATATATATATATTCAAATTATTGTAATTTCTTCACAAACCATATACTCATTGTAAAGACAAATGATGCTTTCTTAAATTTGAACTTTCCGTCACAACATCTTAGTTTTAATTTTCGTAATTTTACTTTTAAAAGTATAACATTTTGTTTAGTTAACTTTGTCTTTCGATTGCATTTTAAGTAGCATTCACTTGTTGTTTAATATTCAAGCTTCACACTTTACTTATTTTATTTTTAAAATAGTACCTTACATTATAATCTTAACAACTTCTTTAGAGGTATTTCCAACTTCCCTATGGTATCAAAATCTAACTCCATTAGAGCCCTTTATTACTTGAGCGATATGTATACTTACATTATTTTTAAATGGATTTTGGCAGTTTAAAGATTATAAAAAGATAAAATTAGTTTAATTGAAGTTACTTTATTGGAATTAATTTGAATATTTGTTATTGTATCTGCCGTATGTATTTTGTAATATTGAAAAATATTTGCAAAACTAACACGCTAAATCCACCTACATCACCCATGAAACATACTATTTATTTGCACTTAACGCCATGGAATTTACTCTCATCCATGACATTAAATGTGATTCCTACTTGAATGCTGAAAGCATAGCCCTACGGGCTCATATGTTTTCGTATAGATTTTAACAAAATCAATTTGCCAGATTAAAAAATAAATTAAGTTCAAGATTTGAATCATCACAATTAATAAATTAAGAATATATTCAAAACATTTATTGANCAACAAACTTATAGTCAAATTGATCGGCTCGATGAGATGGACCTAAAGATATGAAAGTTAGTCCAATCCGAGTCAAATCAAGCCCCGATCAAATCATTAAATATTTATTGGAGGATTTCTGAAGGCATTTGAAAGGTCAAACGGATGTCAAATCTAGTNAAACAAAGTTATAGTCAAATTGATCGGCTCGATGAGATGGACCTAATGATATGAAAGTCAGTCCAATCCGAGTCAAATCAAGCCCGGATCAAATCATTAAATATTTATTGGAGGATTTCTGAAGGCATTTGAAAGGTCAAACGGATGTCAAATCTAGTTAATTTATTGTTGAATTGAGCGTCTCGACAAGAAGAATCCAGCGATCCCAAGATTGCTCAATTCTGACATCGTTAAGGCACTCCAATGTCCATCAAACGTCATCTGATCAAAAGAAACTCTCCGGACCGTTCGATCAAAATGGTTCATATTCCTACATTAATTGCACTCAAAATACTATAAATAGAGTCTCACCCCTAACATGAAAATGGGGAGGCTTAAGAGAGAACTTAAGACTTTGAGAAGAATCTCAAGTCCAAGATCATCCTCGCCATCGTCGATCGCCGTCGACCACCATGGACCGTCGACAACCACAGCTGATCTTTGTCGAGCACCGCCGACCACAGTTGATCTTCACCGATCACCGCTGACCTCCGTTGATCACCGCCGACCGTCATCGTTTGTCGTCAGCCACCGCTGACCTCCGTTGACCACCGTCTGCCGTCATCGATTGTCGTCGACTACCGTCGATCACCGCCGACCTTCGTCAACCACCGCTGACTAGACATCGTCAATCAATGTTGTAACTTGGAAAACTAGTAACCCTTTCTCGCCTGTGGGACAAGAAGCATATCTAATCATCAACCCAGGCCCCGTGATATTTCCCCTTTACGAGTTTTCCACGTAAATTTCTGGTGTTATCACATCTTGATTCATTTTCATCTGAGTGTGTGTTGAATCCTCGCGCAATGCTAAAACCATAATCCATTACTCTACCGCCGTGAATTTTCTGGTACACATCAGTTTGGCGCCGTTTGTGGGAAAGTTTCAATCCCACAACTAAAGTACTTAAGCACTCTACTACATGGAAACCAGACACAATGTTCGTGACAATGGAGCATCCCGCTCCAACACCCATCATTCCAGGGAGCAGTCACGAAGCCAAGGGCGGCATGCTTCTTCATCTTCTCGCCCTGGAAGACGCTATCGCGCCAATGAAGGTGTTTCAGGTCCTTCAATAGAAGATCGAATGCGTAGAATGGAAGAGTCTCAACTAGAGATTCTACAGCTCCTACGCGGGGCTCAACAGCCGCTGCCTACACGATTGGATGAAATTCATTTACCATTAACTCCACGACGTACGAGAAACATGCCACTCGGAGGAACTCGTACCGGCCCGCCTCCTCAGGAAGGAACACATCCCCTGTCAGGTCGTGATGTTGAACTCCTAGATACAGCAAGCTCCACTCATCCATCTCGTGCAGCTCACCCGACATCGCCACATCTTCCCGCCATTCCAGATAATGTCATTCGCAATGAACTACGACGCCTCGTCCGGGAAGAGTTCCCCTTAGAGAAAAAGGATCGCTTCTACGCTCACCGTAACATCCATGAATCTTCTCCCTTAGCGAATGCGGTCCTCCAACACCCCATCCCAACAGGCTTTAAGCTTCCGAGCATCGATACATATGAAGGGACAACTGACCCTTACGAGCATATTGATCATTATCGAACTATCATGCACATTCAACGTGCTTCTGATGCGCTTTTGTGTCAAGTATTTCCGGCTACTCTTAAAGGACAAGCTCGAACTTGGTTCTACTCTCTACCGGGGGGCACTATAAACACATTTAACGAGCTTGCTAAACTTTTTGCGGAGCAGTTCATCGCAAATCGAAGGATCATCAAGGATTCATCCCATCTCTCAGGAATTCGTCAAAATGAAGGAGAGTCTCTCAAAGACTACTTCCGCAGGTTTTCTAATGAAGCACGGCAAATTCCAGGAGTAGATCCAGAGTTACTTAGGGGGGTTTTCCTTGGGGGGCTTCGCCCAGGACCCTTCTACTCATCACTAATGCGGGAGACAGTTCGTTCTTATGCCGACCTTGTCCACCGTGTTGAGGCCCAAATCACTGCAGATGAGGCCATCAATGCACATAAGGAACAATTTGAGAAATTTGGGGGAAAGCGCAAAGGTAACACTGGAGATAATAATCAAACTTCGCAACGGAGAAAGTCTGAACAACAGAGGAATCGCGACATCATCTCTCAACCTGCAGGCCAACGAACTGAATATCGACCCAAGAAAGAGTATACACCTCTCAACACATCACGTGCTAACATCTTAATGGCTATCAAAGATGAGCAAGCTGTTAAGTGGCCTCATGCCCTAAAACCTAACTCAGGGAATCAGGAACAGTACTGTCATTTTCATCGAAGTCGTGGCCACTCCACCGAAGCATGTAAGCAGCTCAAGGAAGAGATTGAAAGGTTAATTAAACAGGGATATCTCGGTCGATTTGTACAAAATAAACCAGCTGGTATCGATAATGCTCCTACTGGGGGGCAACATACACCAAGGCAGCAACATGGGGGTCAACCAGTCGTAGGAGAAATTCAAACAATTGCTGGAGGCTCATCAATGATTGATCAAGTCCTTGTCACTGTACCTGGCGAACCAATGCAGAAGAAATTGCGTCTTGAGCCTATAACTTTTGATGATTCCGATTTGGAAGGAGTTCGAGTCCCCCACCAAGATCCTTTAGTCATTAGCGCAGGAATTGGCGAGCCCTGCTATAACGTAAAGAGGATCTTGATCGACAATGGGAGCTCTGTTGATGTCTTGTTCTATTCAACTTTCCTCAGTTTGGGATTGACAAGGGAAATACTTCAACCTGCATCAGGACCCTTATATGGTTTTGATAATCGACCAGTGAGGGTCGAGGGAACAATAAATCTTCCAGTTGTCTTGGGAGATTTTCCTCGACAGATAACCCACTCAATCCAATTCATCGTTGTCAAATCAGAATCGGCGTATAATGCTATCTTCGGGAGACCATTGCAATCAATTTTTGGTGTCGTTACTTCTGTAACACACTTAAAGATCAAATTTCCAACCCCTGCAGGGATCGGTGTCGTGCGAGGTGATCAACAGATAGCACAATCATGCTACCTCAGACAAGCTCAGCCACGCCCGTCAATGACACTTAGCATTGAGAACTTCGATCTTCGAGATGAAGATGTATCTCAACGGGCTTCTCCCGTAGAAGACTTGGTTCAAATCCCAATCTCTGACGAACATCCCTCGAGAACAGTTCAGCTTGGTTCCCTACTCTCCGATGAGAAAAGGTCAGAGTATGTAGATCTTCTCCGAAGAAACCAAGACATTTTTGCATGGACTCCAGCCGACATGTCTGGAGTTGATCCAGAAATAATCATGCACTCTTTAAAGGTAGACCCGACCTTTAAACCAGTTATCCAGAAGAAGCGTTGTTTTGCCCCAGACCGCTTACAAGCTATTGAACAAGAAGTCAACAAGCTTCTCGAAGCAAAGTTCATACGGGAAGTACACCATCCTACATGGCTGGCCAATGTCGTCATGGTGAAAAAAGCTAATGGTTCATGGAGAATGTGTGTCGACTATACAAACCTCAACAAAGCTTACCTGAAGGATAGTTTTCCCCTCCCGTGCATAGATCAACATGTTGATGCCACGTTTGGACATCAGATGCTAAGCTTTATGGATGAATACTCAAGATACAATCAAATAAAGATGAACCCAATGGACGAGGAGGCCACCTCTTTTCAAATAGATAAGGGCTTATACTGTTATCAGGTTATGCCAATTGGGTTAAAAAATGCTGGTGTAACTTATCAAAGACTCATGAACAAGTTCTTTAAAGAGCTTCTTAGGCGTACAATTGAGGTTTATGTTGATGAAATGTAAGTAAAAAGCTTTGAAGCATCCCAACACATTTCTCATCTAGAGGAGTGTTTCCAACTCCTTCATTAGTATGACTTACGACTTAACGAGACTAAATGTGCTTTCAGGGTCACATCAAGGAAGTTTCTGGGATTCATGGTTACCCATTGTAGGATTAAAGCAAACCCAAAAAAAATCAAGGCGTTGAGAGAGATGGCGCCTCCAAGGAACATCAAGGAGGTGCAACGATTGAATGGTCGTATAGCCACCCTATCTCGGTTCTTAGCTCGTTCTGGAGATAAGTATCTGTCATTCTTCAAAATACTAAGAGGAGCTCAGAAAACTGGTTTTCAATGGACAGATGACTGTCAGATCGCTTTCGAGAACATAAGGAATATCTGGCTTCACCGCCCCTTCTCTCAAAACCCATCCAAGGGGAGATGTTTTATATCTATTTGGCTATTTCACCTCATACAATAAGATTTGTCATTGTCATAATAGAAAACACAATTGAGAAACCAGTATATTACGTCAGTAAAGTTCTCTCTAATACATAAAGTCACTATTATTTGGCGGACAATACTACACTAGCCATGATATTCTCATCAAGGAGAGTTCGTCCGTACTTCCAGGATCACACTATTAGCATTTACACGCAACTTCCTTTGAAGGCTATTCTACAAAGACTAGAAGCATCGAGAAGATTAGTTAAATGGTCAATAGAATTCGGAGAATTTGACATCCACTATTACCACGACCAAACATCAAATCACAGGTGTTGGCCGACTTTGTAGTAGAATGTATAGTGTCTACCTCTGATGAACCACCCTCTTCTCTTCCATGGTCACCTCAGTGGATACTATATGTAGATGGAGCATCTAGAAACTCATGAGCTGGTGCAGGAATAATACCCATCTCCCCAAAGAAAGGCATTTTGGAGTACAAAATTCATTTAAAATTTCCAATCGCCAATAATGTTACTGAATAAGAAGCACTTGTCACCGGATTAAAGCTTGTCATCAACTGTGAAGTACGAAACATGATTATCTACACTGATTCTCAACTCATTGCACCCTAAGTAGAAGGAGAATTTCACGCTCATAACTCACAACTGGTGTAGTATCTCAGTAAGGTGAAAACACGTCTCACTCAAATTGAAACATGTCAGCTCGTTCATATACTTCAGGAGCATAACACCAGAGCTGATGCCCTCTCCAAGCTTGCAACTTCAACAATTAGAGATCTATATAAAAGAAGTTATATTGAAGAGATACATTTTTTTAGCATCCATGGCCCATGGGAAATACTCTCTATAGATGACCCAAAGGAGTCATCTTGGATGGATCCCATCATCTCTTTCCTTCGAGACGGAACACTGTCAGATGGTGCTACTACATCCTTGGGCCAATCGCACAATCGTGTGAACTCTAACTAGGGAAACTCCATAAAAATTGTGTTTTGGCACTGAGGCTGTTATCTCAGTTAATATCAAAGTTCTAAACCCGGGAGTTAAAACTTTAGACTCATATAACAAAGAGGAAAAACTCCAATAACATTTGGATCTCCTCCCAAAAACATGTGATGTGGCCTATCTTAGAGTTGCTTCCTACCGCCAAAGAGTTGCTCACCATTTCAACCGGAGAGTCAAGCCTAAACCTATTTCCATCTGTGACCTGGTCTTGCATAGTAGCCATGGTCTTCAATGCAATAAACTATCACCTCTCTGGGAATGCCCATATATTTTGGCTGCTATGATCAAGCNCGTGATGTGGCCTATCTTGGAGTTGCTTCCTACTGCCAAAGAGTTGCTCACCATTTCAACCGGAGAGTCAAGCCTCGACCTATTTCCATCTGTGACCTGGTCTTGCATAGTATTGAAGCCGCTGGCCATGGTCTTCAATGCAATAAACTATCACCTCTCTGGGAATGCCCATATATTTTGGCTGCTATGATCAAGCCTGGAACCTTTAAGCTTAAGGATTCAGATGGGAAAATTTTGCCCCGAAATTGGANGCCGACTCGAATAACATCAAAGGTTGATTGACAAACTTGATTCGGCGAAGGCGAACGAGCAGGTATGGCCGAACCAGGGCCAACTAAATTTAGCCGACCGAGTCATAGGGTGGCTGAACCAAAATCTCATATATGTAAAATACCTAAAATATATTATAACCCCTCCATTAAATCAGGGCAAATATATACCTTCATATATTGTATCTACATTTCTTATAAACAGAGAGATCATTTTTTCAGAAATGACTAATCAACAATTCAAATTATTACCATGCACTTCCTTTTTTGCCCCCCCCCCNTGCGGAGCAGTTCATTGCAAATCGAAGGATCCTCAAGGATTCATCCTATCTCTCGAGAATTCGTTAAAGTGAAGGAGAGTCACCCAATGATTACTTCCGCAGGCTTTCTACTGAAGCCTGTCAAATTCCAGGAGTAGATCTAGAGTTACTTAGGGGGGTTTTTCTTGGGGGGCTTCGCCTAGGACCCTTCTACTCATCACTAATGCGGGAGACGGTTCGTTCTTATGTCAACCTTGTCCACCATGTTGAGGTCCAAATCACTACAGACAAGGTCATCAGTGCACATAAGGAACAATTTGAAAAATTTGGGGGAAGTGCAAAAGTAACACTGGAGATAATAATCAATCATCGCAACAGAGAAAGTCTGAACAACAGAAACATCGTGACATTCTTCCTCAACCTACAAACCAATGAATTGAATATCAACCCAAAAAAGAGTATACACCACTCAACACATCATGTGCTAACGTCTTAATGGCTATTAAAGACGAGCAAGCCGTTAAGTGGTCTCACGCCCTAAAACCTAACTCAGGGAATCAAAAATAATATTGTCATTTTCATCGATGTAGTGGCCACTCCACTGAANGTCATTGTCATAATAGAAAACACAATTGAGAAACCAGTATATTACGTCAGTAAAGTTCTCTCTAATACATAAAGTCACTATTATTTGGCGGACAATACTACACTAGCCATGATATTCTCATCAAGGAGAGTTCGTCCGTACTTCCAGGATCACACTATTAGCATTTACACGCAACTTCCTTTGAAGGCTATTCTACAAAGACTAGAAGCATCGAGAAGATTAGTTAAATGGTCAATAGAATTCGGAGAATTTGACATCCACTATTACCACGACCAAACATCAAATCACAGGTGTTGGCCGACTTTGTAGTAGAATGTATAGTGTCTACCTCTGATGAACCACCCTCTTCTCTTCCATGGTCACCTCAGTGGATACTATATGTAGATGGAGCATCTAGAAACTCATGAGCTGGTGCAGGAATAATACCCATCTCCCCAAAGAAAGGCATTTTGGAGTACAAACTTCATTTAAACTTTCCAATCGCCAATAATGTTACTGAATAAGAAGCACTTGTCACCGGATTAAAGCTTGCCATCAACTGTGAAGTACAAAACATGATTATCTACACTGATTCTCAACTCATTGCACCCTAAGTAGAAGGAGAATTTCACGCTCATAACTCACAACTGGTGTAGTATCTCAGTAAGGTGAAAACACGTCTCACTCAAATTGAAACATGTCAGCTCGTTCATATACTTCAGGAGCATAACACCAGAGCTGATGCCCTCTCCAAGCTTGCAACTTCAACAATTAGAGATCTCTATAAAAGAAGTTATATTGAAGAGATACATTGTTTTAGCATCCATGGCCCATGGGAAATACTCTCTATAAATGACCCAAAGGAGTCATCTTGGATGGATCCCATCATCTCTTTCCTTCGAGACGGAACACTGTCAGATGGTGCTACTACATCCTTGGGCCTATCGCACAATCGTGTGAACTCTAACTAGGGAAACTCCATAAAAATTGTGTTTTGGCACTGAGGCTGTTATCTCAGTTAATATCAAAGTTCTAAACCTGGGAGTTAAAACTTTAGACTCATATAACAAAGAGGAAAAACTCCAATAACATTTGGATCTCCTCCCAAAAACACGTGATGTGGCCTATCTTGGAGTTGCTTCCTACTGCCAAAGAGTTGCTCACCATTTCAACCGGAGAGTCAAGCCTCGACCTATTTCCATCTGTGACCTGGTCTTGCATAGTATTGAAGCCGCTGGCCATGGTCTTCAATGCAATAAACTATCACCTCTCTGGGAATGCCCATATATTTTGGCTGCTATGATCAAGCCTGGAACCTTTAAGCTTAAGGATTCAGATGGGAAAATTTTGCCCCGAAATTGGAATGCAGAGAATCTTTGCAAATATTATCAGTAACACCCCAGTCATGTAGTCCACATATGCTATTATATTACAACTCATACACAATTAGTGTATCTTAAATATTATTCACTTACTTTTCTATACATAAAGGATATCTTTAGAAAGTGTAATAACTCATTCAAAAGTCATTTCATGCTCTCGACCCAAGAAATACACAACTTCGGTTGTATCTTAGTCAGATCACGATCAATCCTAGGGGGATTCAATCTAACATCTTCCATATTGGTTAACATCACCGAGCTTTGACTTCGGTACACAACTCTAGATAGGTTAACAGTCCTTGGTGGGCTACACCTGACCCCTTCCACACAGGTTTGTAAGTGAGCAATGCTCCAACAAACAACCTTGGATGGGTTAATAAGTCCT
>JXCR01058516.1:0-14150 GCA_002079205.1 Phalaenopsis hybrid cultivar
TGAAGGTAGTCAAACCATTGGGATTTAATATTGAGAGGCGTAAGTATAAGCTAATGTTGCAATAAAAAATTACATTAGATTCATGGGTAAATCATATAAATGGTTTCATTTTCCTTGCATTTATACTTATGCATGTTAGATATTATTATTTGTATTTCTATTATTTAACCCTACTTAAGGGTAGTTTTGTTTCTACTTATTGTATATATATACTCTTGTAATGAGGTGTTTGTGGCAATCTGGAACCCTAGCCAATTTTCAAACCTTGCTATTTGCATAGCACATATTTACATACATATCACTAATCTTAAGTATTTACATANCTCTATTATTTAACCCTACTTAAGGGTAGTTTTGTTTTTCTACTTATTGTATATATATACTCTTGTAATGAGGTGTTTGTGGCAATCTGGAACCCTGGCCAATTTTCAAACCTTGCTATTTGCATAGCACATATTTACATACATATCACTAATCTTAAGTACTTACATATCTCACACCTAAATTTTCATAATTACATACATAACACAAATTTCTTATGCATTTATATATCACACACCTAAATTTTTATATTTATATATTTACATATAGCACAAATTTATATAAATTGCACTAATATAATGTATTCACATATTTCAAACCTGAAAAANTTTACATATCTCACACCTAAATTTTCATATTTACATACATAACACAAATTTCTTATGCATTTATATATCACACACCTAAATTTTTATATTTACATATTTACATATAGCACAAATTTATATAAATTGCACTAATATAATGTATTCACATATTTCAAACCTGAAAAAATCATTTACACAAATTTTGGACATTATGTAAATATTTCTTTTTCTTTTCTCTTTTTAATTTTTGAAGGAGACGTGAGCTTGCTATCGTTGTATAAATTTCTTTTCTGAATAAGTCTTTCTTTCAGATCATAAGAATGATCTGAAGAAGAAAGGAATCGGAAAAACAAATACATACAACGAAGAAGAAAACAAAGAGAAATATAGCATGAAGAGCCTACGTGTGATAAATCTTGCAAGGATAAGTCAAATAAGTCCGCCCAAACAAGATCTATCGGAGGCACCTTCAATCAATATCCGTGGAAGAATACTTACATAGACTACCCATAACCAGATATTTGACTTTATTTGCTTGTTCTCGGGATCNCAACCACTATCCGTGGAAGAATACTTACATAGACTACCCATAACCAGATATTTGACTTTATTTGCTTGTTCTCGGGATCAACGTGCTCCCAAGGGGATGTATCTAGAGTTGTCAAAACGACCCGTTGTTCACGAACAGCTTGTGTTCGGCTCGTTCGCAAAGTTAACGAGCCGAACACGAGCAAACAATTTGTTCGAGTTCGATTCGTTTTGGCTCGAAATACTATATATATATATATATATATATATATATATATATATATATATATATATATATNGAGTAGTATTTTTAAATAAAATTAATTAACTACAATGCTACACAAATTTATAATCAATTAAAAGTATTAATTAAAAAATAGAATAAAAGTTATTAAATTAGATTTAAATGATGTTTTAATATAAAACATAATTTTTAAATTTAATCCCAACCCTTAACATCTTATGACTATGTGATTAGGGTTGTCAAAACGACTCTTTGTTCGTGAACAGTTCGTGCCTGTTAAAACTTTTTTTTGTTTGAAATATAAACGAGCTAAATAGGAGTTGAGCCTGGGCTCGCTCTTGTTCAACTCGTTTACACCCCTAGACAANTTCGACTCGCTAAGCAAACGAGTCGAACATAACAAACTTTTTTTTGTTCGAAATATAAACGAGCTAAATAGGAGTTGAGCCTGGGCTCGCTCTTGTTCAACTCGTTTACACCCCTAGACGTATCTCACTTGGTTGATTACATTTTGGGGATTGCTTAAGAATACTCTTAATCCGAAGAAATTTTGCTTACTTTAGTATTGAAAACTAGCACAACGCTATCAAAAAATAGTAATTCCACAAGATAATGCTTTGATGCTTTCAAAGTTCTCACTAATCCACGGGGCAGAGCGAGTCTCTCGCGGCCCCCACATGGATAAAAGGCTCATTGACATACAGAGCCTACAAAAAAATCGAATCATCCCGACGGGGAATCTCGATACGTCAAAACACATCCGGGTCGTAAGGGCAGAGGACAAATCGTCGCATCCAAAACATGTGATAGCTCATTGCTAATCAGACTATCAAGATGATACCACGAGGGTAAAAGGAGCGACAGGGCTGAACATGGGTAGTCAAAGGAAGGGAAGAGTAATCCTTAATGGATTGGGGCACCAAAGACCCTTCATCCTGAGCCATTGGGATCTTAAATCTACATCGCCATGAAGGTAGTCGACCCAACACGTCTGGAGATCTTTGGTCAACAATCTGTGAATTGTGTCGTCCGCATGGATCTTGATAGCGCTAAGGTCAAAGAAAAAAAAATTATATCTTATGATTATCAGCTAGAGCTCAAAGAAGTGAGACTTACACCCGCCTAAGTGATGCGGATGTCGTTGGAAAGAAAGATGAATAAAGGTTTTACTACAAAGCTGAAAATAGTCTCGACAAAAGGACTTACACCCTAGTTTGAGGTCCTTATAATGACCTAAGCGTGTTAGACAACCAACTAAGTAGAAATCTATGTGGGGTCAGACGGGTTGGGAGAAGCACGGGGACTTCTTCTCGGGACATGCATATGATGCAGTTATCTACCACAATCCTAAGTGTGGAGGCCCAATTAGTANGGGATCTTGATGCGCTAAGGTCAAAGAAAAAAAAAATTATATCTTATGATTATCAGCTAGAGCTCAAAGAAGTGGGACTTACACCCGCCTAAGTGATGCAGATGTCGTTGGAAAGAAAGATGAATAAAGGTTTTACTACAAAGCTGAAAATAGTCTCGACAAAAGGACTTACACCCTAGTTTGAGGGCCTTATAATGACCTAAGCGTGTTAGACAACCAATTAAGTAGAAATCTATGCGGGGTCAGACGGGTTGGAGAAGCACAGGGACTTCTTCTCGGGACATGCATATGATGCAGTTATCTACCACAATCCTAAGTGTGGAGGCCCAATTAGTATAACTCGAGATATGTCCATGCTATATAATCCATTTTAAAGTCGGTTTGAAGGTCATGCAGGTGAGTAGAAGATAGATTTTAAAATCTTGAATGTTTTAATCCTAAATTTTAATTAGTTTTAAATTTTTATTAGGTTTTTTTGAAAAGTTTACAATTTTAGGTTCTTAGAGAGCCTAAGATATGCATTATTCACAAACAATCCATAAAATAAAAAAAATGAATGAAAAGCAATTCAAGCACAAATACATGCAAGAAAGACAGTAAAACAAACCAAATATAAAAGAATAAATGGTCGGTGCCGCTGGGTCAGCAACATATCTCATAAATAAAAAAAGGTAGTCAGACACCGCATAAGTGCATGTATAGTCCTAATTCTATACATGAATTAGATTTAGAATTAAGGTACAAAACATGAGCAAACAACTCCTAGTCCTTGTCACGTGATTCCGCTTGTTTGGCATCTCAGAACCTATGCTCGTACCTTATTTCTTATACATATTTCATAAAGACTCCAAAAAGCACACAAGAAAAGTAAGAAAAAAAAAGACTAGAATTGTATGAAAATAGTGTTAGCAAGAAAACCAACAAACATACAACGTATATGAGTCATGTCTGGCTGGAGGAGCTAACCAACGCCTCAAAGAAGGGGTTACTATATAAATTATTATATTGCTCCCCCCTGTTACACTGTAGTGTGTATTTTAGGCATGACTACCAACAAAAAGACCGACCTAATATATTACCATGCACACCAAATGCATAATAGATGATGTCTGACTAGGGCAATCAATCCAACAGATAACGATAGTCAGAACTTTGAAAAAGACTACCTAGCATCTTAGTCCTTAGTCTAGCATATCATCTAACACAGTGTCCTAACACAACATCTAAATGAGTGCAAGACTTTGTCAGAAAGCTAACGTATGTTTTTACGGTGTCACCGACCCTATCTTAAGGATTCTATGAGGTGTCATTAGATGTAGATTTTGAAAAGCCTTTGAAAAGTTGACCTCATGTATGGTTTAAGCTAAGTTTGCAAGTAACTTCAAGATAGATTTTGAAAAATATGATGCGTATAAGTAATAAAAATATAAATTTTTATATTTTCAAAATAGTTCCTAAGAAATCGAAGGCCTAAGTAACACCTATTTGACCCCTTGGAACCTTAGCAGAACATACACTGCTAATCACAATATGGTAGCTAGTATTGCTCCATCGAGGCATCCCCGTGGGCAATACTCGCCTCCCCGTTCTGACCATCAACGAGTCACTCAGCTAACAAGCCAAATTAATTGTCGAGACAATCGGAGAATGTACATGCAAATGCAACATNATGAATGAAAAGCAATTCAAGCACACATACATGTAAGAAAGACAGTAAAACAAACCAAATATAAAAGAATAAATGTTCGGTGCCGCTGGGTCAGCAACATATCTCATAAATAAAAAAAAGGTAGTCAGACACCGCATAAGTGCATGTATAAATTCTATACATGAATTAGATTTAGAATTAAGGTACAAAACATGAGCAAACAACTCCTAGTCCTTGTCACGTGATTCCGCTTGTTTGGCATCTCAGAACCTATGCTCGTACCTTATTTCTTATACATATTTCATAAAGACTCCAAAAAGCACACAAGAAAAGTAAGAAAAAAAAAGACTATAACTGCATGAAAATAGTGTTAGCAAGAAAGCCAACAAACATGCAACGTATATGAGTCATGTCTGGCTGGAGGAGCTAACCAACGCCTCAAAGAAGGGGTTACTATATAAATTATTATATTGCTCCCCCCTGTTACACTGTAGTGTGTATTTTAGGCATGACTACCAACAAAAAGACCGACCTAATATATTACCATGCATATCAAGATAGTAAGCATGCAAACACACCAAATGCATAATAGATGATGCCTGACTAGGGCAACCAATCCAACAGAGAACTATAGTCAGAACTTTGAAAAAGACTACCTAGCATCTTAGTCCTTAGTCTAGCATATCATCTAACACAGTGTCCTAACACAACATCTAAATGAGTGCAAGGCTTTGTCAGAAAGCTAACGTATGTTTTCACGGGGTCATTGTCACCGACCCTATCTTAAGGATTCTATGAGGTGTCATTAGATGTAGATTTTGAAAAGCTTTTGAAAAGTTGACCTCATGTATGGTTTAAGCTAAGTTTGCAAGTAACTTCAAGATAGATTTTGAAAAATATGATGCGTATAAGTAATAAAAATATAAATTTTTATATTTTCAAAATAGTTCCTAAGAAATCGAAGGCCTAAGTAACACCTATTTGACCCCTTGGAACCTTAGCAGAACATACACATGCTAATCACAATATGGTAGCTAGTATTGCTCCATCGAGGCATCCCCGTGGGCAATATTCGCCACCCCGTTCTGACCAGCAACGAGTCACTCAGCTAACAAGCCAAATTAATTGTCGAGACAATCGGAGAATGTACATGCAAATGCAACATGATTTCACGTGATACACTCAGGGCATGACCATGATGGTATAGACCTCATTGCAGTGTCGTGTACTTAACAAGTTTGTCCCGTGTATATCACATCAAAATTTGATGCCAACAATAAAATCATCAAATCTAAAATTACATAGCATGAACTTCTTATGTTTTTACATTTCTCAAACATAAAATTTTATATTTAAGCACATATCATTCTAAACTTATGTTAAGCCATGAAATTCATATACATTGATTATCTAATAAAGGAATACAAAAAAAAAACTTGAGCAAAACCTATGTATTTTTGGATCTAACACTTATGCAAGGAAAAAAAAAAAAGAAAACTTATGCTAAACCAAAGCTTAGATGTGCGGAAGAAGATTTCTCACATCGAACGTGGTTGGAGAGGTGAATCAGACCCGAAATCGCTGGAAAAGCTCAGACACAATGAAGGAAAGTCAAAGGAGGAGAAGAATTCGGGGAAGAAGAAATGCAAACTGGGTGCTATGGTGCCCGAGAGCCTTATTTTAGGGCATTGTGTTGACATTAACGTTTACTAATGTCGACGCTAATAAGTGATATTAGTGTCGGCTAGTCCGACGCTACAACATCGAGTTTGCGTCTTCTACTCGATGCAATTCATGTGCGTCGATTTTTTTGGGAGCCAGACTGCAGGTGATGCTAAATGCTTGCAAATCGGTCATTAATTTTACATTGAAGCTATTTTTTATGCTAATTCACAGTTTTCCCGTAGTGCACTTAGGTCGTGGTTGGTCACATAGGTTGTAATGGGGAGTTGCAAGGAAAGAGCTTTAGAAGTCCTAAAAAATCCACCGTCTTTGAGATGCATTCTTACACCATCTTTTGGAGGCATCATTGCACCATATGTGAGGTGCGTTGACATGCCATCTTTGGAAGGCTTAATTGCAATGTATGTGAGGTGCATCATTACACCAGCTTCAAGCGACATCATTACACCTTATGTGAGGTGCATTGTGACATCATCATCCGAGTGTGTTATTGCATTGTATTTGGGATGTGTGGTTGTATCATATTTGGGGTGCATTATTACACTATATTTGTGAGGCGTCGTTGTACCGTAATCGAGGTGTATCTTTGCACCGTATTCGATGTGTATTGTTAAACCATATTTGAGGTGCATCGTGGCATCATATTTGGTGTGTTGTTACACCGTCTTTATGAGGCTTTGTTGGACAGTGTAATGGATTACATGTTGCTCTGTCATTTGCTTCATTACCAGGCAATGCACGTTAGAATCCAAAAATGCACACTATGTTTCATAGTAAACTTTACTGTAAAGAGCAAGTGGTGATCGATGGTAGAGGGTGGCTGACATGTAGTGGTCAATGGTGGCTAATGAGGTAGTGGTTGAAGTGGGCTAAAGGTGGTTGCTCGAGTTGGGCAAAGATGGCTGCGGCTGAAGGTAACTAGAGGCGGCAGCGTCTGGAGGCTATAATGATGGGAGTTAATCGGGGGTGGCAGGGTNTAAAGAGCAAGTGGTGATCGATGGTAGAGGGTGGCTGACATGTAGTGGTCAATGGTGGCCAATGAGGCAGTGGTTGAAGTGGGCTAAAGGTGGTTGCTCGAGTTGGGCAAAGATGGCGGCGGCTGAAGGTAACTAGAGGCGGCAGCGTCTGGAGGCTATAATGATGGGAGTTAATCGGGGGTGGCAGGGTGACCGGAGTTGGTCGATAACATTAGTCGGAGTGGACCAGATGCGACGGTGGCAACCGAAGTTGTGGGTGGTGGCTACTGGAGTTGGGAGTTGTGGCTACCAGAGTTGGGGCGACAACGACTGTCAGAGTTGAGAGTGGCGGTTGCCGGAGTTGGTTGTGGCGATTGCCGGAGTGGGAGGTATTCATCAGATTTGCATTGCATGAAACAATGTTAGGCTTTAGCTCCTCCATCTCTTCTTCTAGTTCTCGGTCTAGATTCCCTTTAAAGAGGGATAAGACTCTATTTAAGTGCACGTGTTGCAAATAATAACAAATTCTGAANGTTGCATGAAACAATGTTAGGCTTTAGCTCCTCCATCTCTTCTTCTAGTTCTCAGTCTAGATTCCCTTTAAAGAGGGATAAGACTCTATTTAAGTGCACGTGTTGCAAATAATAACAAATTCTGAACCACTCTAATCGGGCGATCCCGCGAGGTTTGCTCAATTGAACGGTGTTTGGTGGACATTTAATTACCTTAATGATGTTGAAGTTGAGTGATCCTGGGCTCGTTAAATTCTTCTTATTTGGACGCTTGATTTTATTATAAACATGTCAGACATGGAATCATTTTGACCTTCCAATTATGCATTGAAAGGTTCTTAAAGTGATTCAACGGCTTGATCTAAGTTTATTTGACTCGGATTGGTCCAATTTTGGTATTGTTCGGTTTGCCTCGTCAAGCTGGTCGGTTTGACTATAAGTTTGTCAAAATCAAAGTTTTTTATGATTTTTAATTGAAGTTTAAACATTTCTTGCTAAAAAATTAACTCGGGAATCGTGTTATACCTCGAGATTAATGATGAATGATAGGAATTTGTTGATGGCGTCTATATAGACCTCCCACCAACCATTTTGGTGTTTGCTAATTAATTTGTTTGTTTGCCATAAGCTCTAACCTACACCTATCACCATAAAAATTGGTGTCCCAATTTGATCAATATTAATATTTTTTATAATACTCATTGCAAGATTCCCAAATTCTCTATATGGTGTTCTTGACATTTACACCCTAGTAATTTTTTTCTTCATTTTTATTCTTTTTAACCACCTCCTAAAGGTCTAGCTGTCTATATATGTGGCATTTCCAACCATGAACATGCATCCTATTTTATTATCAATAAGGTGGAAATGCTATTCAGAGACAGCTAACTATTGAAGGCTAACTAATATGAAATGATAGACAATGAGAAGTATATTTTAGGCTGTAGTAGAACAAATATGTAAATCAATAAAAAAGGGATAATGTTGCACAAACTTAAGAAATATTTAGAATTTTTATTTAAACAAGTAGAAAAGAGAAAACACACTTGGTCTTAATCAAAACATATCCATTAATCATGATTTAGCATTACAAAAAATTATAATTTATCAAAACTAGAGAAGCTGATTATATAATGCATAAAGCTGAGTGGAAGAATGTCTTCTAAGATCGCAGAAGAAGGTGACACAATGGCGAACATTGGTTGATCGATGATGTCGACAAAACTTGTCATAAGATATATGATAAATATGAATAAAATGAATAATGTATCTTCTAAGCTCATTTTCTTACATCAAATTTTTTTAAATAAAAATCAAAGTTTTAAATAAAAAACATGAAACGTTGAGAGGAGTATTTTTCTCACTAGCTTCATACCTCCAATAAAAGTATCAAGCATGAAGTATTTTTTTATCAAAGGTTGGAGTTTCTTAAATTNGATGGCGAACATTGGTTGATCGATGATGTCGACTAAACTTGTCATAAGATAGATCATATATATGTTAAAATGAATAATGTATCTTCTGAGCTCATTTTCTTACATCAATTTTTTTTTAATAAAAATCAAAGTTTTAAATAAAAACATGGAACGTTGAGAGGAGTATTTTTCTCGCTAGCTTCATACCTCCAATAAAAGTATCAAGCATGAAGTATTTTTTTATCAAAGGTTGGAGTTTCTTAAATTTATTAAAATATTATTGCCCATAGTTTCACCCAATTTATGAAATTGAAGTAGATGTAATCATGCAAATTAATTATATTAAGGAATTAAATACATAACATCTAACATTTAGGACTGTCAAAAAAGCTCGTTATTCGCAAACAACTAGTATTTGAATCATTTGTTAGGTAAGCAAGCCCGACTAATAATAAATTTTTAAACTCGAATTATAAACGAGCTGAACACGAACACCCATTTGTTCCTCATTTTAGCTAGAAATAAAGAAATTATATATATATATATATATATATATNCTCGTTATTCACAAACAACTCGTATTTGAATCATTTGTTAGGTAAGCGAGCCCGACTAATAATAAATTTTTAAACTCGAATTATAAACGAGCTAAACACGAACACTCATTTGTTCCTCATTTTAGCTAGAAATAAAGAAATTATATATATATATTATTTATACAATAATATAGTTTATATATTTATGTCCAAGTGTAAATCTTACACAACTTGTGTTGTCATGTGTTTTTGTGTCTTTTATTAAATTCTGTTTTCCTAACTAATTCAAACAAAGCAATTTTGAGTCTACCACGAACACAATGTTATCGAGCAATTTCGAACACGTGGCAAATTCAAATAGAATGAATTAAGAATGAGACGAACTTGAGCCAAAACTAAACTCGCTTAAATTTGGCTCGTTTACAGCTCTACTAAAAGATAANCGAGTCTACCACGAACACAATGTTATCGAGCAATTTCGAACACGAGGCAAATTCAAATAAAATTAATTTAGAATGAGACGAACTTGAGCCAAAACTAAACTCGCTTAAATTTGGCTCGTTTACAGCTCTACTAAAAGATAACTCTAAAGTCCAATAACAATAATATTACAAAGACATTGACATCTTAACAACAGTGAATCATTAGACAACACTTAAGTTTAGGAGAGATAACTCGAGTTTGACACTCCCTCAACATCAAATTCTTCAACAACGAGAAAGAATATGATTCTCGCGGTTGAACTGTCAGTATAATTGGCTTAGATAATTTTTTATGCAAGATATATATTTTATGATGTTGAAAGCTTCCCCATGAGAGAATATATTGAGAAGGAGAAGACCAAGAGATTCGATTGCAGAAGCAGAGTATTACGGTTATGTGAAATCCAAAACTCAGATCTGCCAAACTAGTAGAAATGTACTCATAAATTACAATGCAGCTGCGCAAGTTCTCCACACAACTTGTTATGTGGTTTACAGCTCAATTAAAATAAGTATTTGTAACTTCAAAATATAGGGGTCCTTACATACATACCGCCAAATTCCTTTGTATTATATCAAACATCTCAATAATTAGAGTATTATATCAAAAATTTTCTTTTTAGCATTTATATCTGTTGAATCCTGATCTGTAGGTGAATCACATCTCAATAATTAGAGTGTAAGGAAGGAGAGAGAGAGTAGAGAGAGAGAGAGAGAGAGCACATCAATGAACAATAAAATTTATTTTTTATTTCTTAGAATGATCTCCTATTATAGGAGATAAGGTACAATATGTGAAGTTATATGTATGCTTATGTTTTAATTGTGGCATTACAAGATATTTTATGTGTGAGCCAATGACTCGACTACCTTCTGACTTGATAGGTTGAGATCGATAGGCTTCGATTCGATGTGATATGCTCGTTCGGCTAAGTTGAGTCGAGGTTGTTGGTAGGCGTTCGATTGACTTCAGATCGACAGGACTGATTCAATCGACAAGGTTTAGTTGATTGGGCGATCTGGGGTCTGATTGTTGTTCACCGATATCTTGTGAGATGCTCTTTTTCGTGGAACGATGCTCGACTATTAGATAGAGGGTGAATCACCCTAACCCGATAGTTTGTTCACTTCCCAACTAGAAGAACCGGAAGAATGATTTAGATTTCTTGTATCTCAAGATTATCAATAAGAAACCTCTGGAGAGTTTGTGGGATAATTGATAGTACTGAGGAGCCGAGTCTTTTCTCAGGTCTGGTCTATCGAAAAGTTGTTTGGTGGTTTAGATGGCTTTTTTTTTTATGGTGGTTGGCTTGTGTGTCTATCTATCATGTCTTGGTCGATCGATTCAAGCTCGTATCATCTGGATGGTCTTAATCTTCTAGACTGTAGCTTGGATGACAACATCCGGTCATTTGGCCTTGGCTTTGGTTCAACTTTCTACGTCCGGTTAGATAAATGAGCCTCCATGATTTTCTGCTGATGGATCCTCCTTAGATGTGCTTTGTGCTTTATCGCCTTTTAGTTGAACTATTGGATATTGTAATACCACTATTTTATCTTTTAAAAGAAGTAAAATACACATTTTCATGCATAGGCAAGATGCATAGGCAAGATGTCATGTATGTATAAAATTAAAGCTTAGCCGTTACATATATAAATACATAAGAATTGAGTGGAATATATACAAAATCTTTCTAAAAAAATGAAATTTTAGAAGATTTTGTTCGTTAGTTCCGGCATCCAAATCCTTGAATCGTGTACCGATCACCTAACTGAAGATATGGTTGTCTATATGTAATAAATTGATGTTATCTCTGCCATTATTGGGCTCAGCACAATGGCCAGAGGCCTTTGACGCATCATTAATACTAGATAACAATAGGAGAGATTTTTTTCATGTGTTTAGTTTGCTGTTTTGTTTACAGGAGGCAGCTTCTTCATTTCAGGGACGACTTGTCGCCTGTTCTACCGCTTCCCCACCTTTTTCTATAGGGAATTTTACCCACATAGCACACAATTTTTATTTATTTACAAATTTCATATCAAACTTTTACATAAATAGATTAGACTTGTGTGGTAAATAAGTAAATGCTGGAATTATTTTTATTTTTTAANTGCACAATGGCCAGAGGCCTTTGACGCATCATTAGTACAAGATAACAATAGGAGAGATTTTTTTCATGTGTTTAGTTTGCTGTTTTGTTTACAGGAGGCAGCATCTTCATTTCAGGGACGACTTGTCGCCTGTTCTACCGCTTCCCCACCTTTTTCTATACGGAATTTTACCTACATAGCACACAATTTTTATTTATTTACAAATTTCATTTCAAACTTTTACATAAATAGATTAGACTTGTGTGGTAAATAAGTAAATGCTGGAATTATTTTTATTTTTTAAATCTATTTATTTTGTTTTTTAATTATCTTTTATTTCTCTAACAAATCTGATTTCTTTGAAAAATAATAAGAATAATTTCTAAGGTTTTTTTTAAAATTTTTTTATGGCCCATCTCTGTGTTGTAAATCTATACATCAAAATGTGTATGATGGTGATATTTGAAATGTAATATTAAAGATTTGGATGGCATGTTTGTAAATATTGTGAATAAGAATGTTTAGGAGTTAGATATGTAAAAACAAGGATTACAGCTTTAATAGTTAATAATTATGCCTTTAATACCGGGTTTAGTGTTATGGGAATCTGATGCACCAAACACAAGGCATCGATTTGTGCGATATGACTCACCAATTATGGCTTTAAAATTTTGGATTATGTGCTTAATGATCATGCTTGATTGCTTAATTACTGCCACCATTAAATTACATTAAGCTTGTTCTTTTGTTGGGAAACACACATTGGACCCCATTTTTTCCCACACCTGTGCACTATATTTGTTTTATTATCAAATCCCACCTGTAATTGATTTATTTTGATTTAATAATAGCTCGTGAGTATTAATTTACATATTAAATATATGTGATATGTTATATTAAGAAAGTGGTAATTCATGAGTATAGAATATTCAAATGATGATGAGGCGTGAGAATAATGAAGTGGCTTGATGATTAAGTAGTTTTTTTTTTTCCATTAGATGAGAGTATTTTTCATTTGTACATTAAAATATGAATGAACATAAGATTTAAGGGTTCAGAAAAGAGGAATTAGGAGGCCCTGCTGTAGATGATCGAGAGGCCCACTTATTCAGCTTGATGTAGTCGTTTGAGTCAACCAAAGGTTGACCTAGCTAGGAGGGATAAAAAGAAAGTTTGAATGATCTGAATCAAAATCAATCGGATTAAAACAAAATATACAAGCATCCCGAACTTACGATTACAACAAAATTGACCGTAGGCATTGACATGCCTTTTTAGTAAAATAATCCAATTCTTCGGTAGAACCAACTATCACATGAATGCCCCTGAGACTTATTATAAACGATCAAGAATAGGCAATAAAACATTACTAAATATGGTTTGGATTAGATCCTTAATTATTAATTAAGAACNAGTTCGAGTCAACCAAAGGTTGACCTAGCTAGGAGGGATAAAAAGAAAGTTTGAATGATCTAAATCAAAACCAATTGGATTAAAACAAAATATACAAGCATCCCGAACTTACGACTACAACAAAACTGACCATAGGCATTGACATGCCTTTTTAGTAAAATAATCGAATTCTTCAATAGAACCAACTATCACATGGATGCCCCTGAGACTTCTTATCAACGATCAAGAATAGGCAATAAAACATTACTAAATATGGTTTGGATTAGATCCTTAATTATTAATTAAGAACCAAACTGTCTCAAGAGTCTAAGATCCAAATAATCCTTCCACAAATGAAGAACTTAAATTGAAAAAAATGTAAAATTTGGAAGGTGAAATTGGTGCTTTTTAATTCATTAAATTCATTATTTACAGAAATATAGTTTTTGCACGGCACTGCGTCGGCCTGCTGAAAGCTCAGTTCCTGAGCTGATGAGGGGATAAGAACGCCGCGGAAATTGCGCGCGGAAGGAACCGCAGCCTCTCTTTCTAAATTTTCCTTTTTTTCAAGAATACATACATACATATATATACATACATATAGATACATATATATATATATATATATATATATATATATATATATATATATATATATA
>JXCR01058516.1:30429-42907 GCA_002079205.1 Phalaenopsis hybrid cultivar
GCCATGTGAGTGGGACCCGCCCGTCACGTCCCGCGCGGCTGAACCGTCGGCGCCGAGCCACATCGCGTCCGTGAAAATGAAAAAGGAAATGCCACGCCATCATCTTTTCTATTTCATGTAGCCGTTTCTGCAGCGCATACCTAATCTCGTACGTCCAACAGTTATGGCGTGACTAATCGGAGGGTCATAAACACGTGTCCAGCGATCCAATGGTCTTCATTCAACTGGGGTCTCTTTTTATTTATTTATTGGCAAGGCCGGCGTTTATGATTGTCAACTCGCCATCAGGGAATAAGAANGATGAATAATATCACGGACCACAAATCTAAAACCGAACCGACGGTGAATGGATGGGGTGAGATACTTGGTGCGAGTGGGGCCCGCACATTAGCAAAGGGGGCTGGGTTTATGGGAAGCCATGTGAGTGGGACCCGCCCGTCACGTCCCGCGCGGCTGAACCGTCGGCGCCGAGCCACATCGCGTCCGTGAAAATGAAAAAGGAAATGCCACGCCATCATCTTTTCTATTTCATGTAGCCGTTTCTGCAGCGCATACCTAATCTCGTACGTCCAACAGTTATGGCGTGACTAATCGGACGGTCATAAACACGTGTCCAGCGATCCAATGGTCTTCATTCAACCGGGGTCTCTTTTTATTTATTTATTGGCAAGGCCGGCGTTTATGATTGTCAACTCGCCATCAGGGAATAAGAAAAAAAATGTGGGCTATTACCATATAATTACTTTTAGGGGGAATTTTAATTACCATTATAACCATAATTCATAATTCACAGTGTGTAATAGCCAAAAACATGAATTATTATAAATTATATTGCGAATTAAATGCAAACAATTTGACATAAATAAAAACAATGGTCATGCCATGGCAGATAATATTAAGTCATAACTATTCTCTGCGCCAAAATAAAGTGATAAAATAGCCCACGAATGACTATATTGGATCATTTTAACCCTAGAGTTTATAAAAGTGTCAAAATAGGTTTAATCTTCTTATTTGGAAACCATTTCAGCCCCAATTTAAATAGTCTCTTATTATTTTGACACTTCTATAAACTCAATGATTAGAATGACTTTATGCAAATAGTCTGAAACTATTTTGTCACTTTACTCTTGTTCCCTAATATTAATGTTATTTGCATTCATGCACACATATACCTTAGCTAACTTGAATCTAGCCATATTTGATATGTTTGATGATTGAGTTTTCTCACTTTAGCCATACAATATTGAAAGGGATTGTTTCTATGAGAAAAACTTCTTACAATGATTGTGACATTTTAATATAAATTTTTTTTTTAATATTTGGAACATAAGAAAAATATATAATTGAAAAAACAAATAAAACATTTGGATGATCAATAGACTCAGAAGCTGATCAGGCAAAGCCCGACCAACACTCAAAGTCGAGTGACATACTAGGCAATATACTTGTAATTTCACAATTATTCTAATTACATATAAATAGAGAAATAATAAATGTAAAAAATGATGCGGTTAAAATTTAAGGCCATAATCTCTATAAAAGTAAGGAGACATCTAGATGATATATTGGATTCATTAGTGGGCATATAAAATTTATCAATTCATTCATTATTTTTCTTCTTGAAACATCCAAAGGCTTGCTTGCCTGCCGGCTCCTACGGTTAGTAGCAGCTCCTAATGAAAGATATAAAAAATGAGACAAATTTATAGCCTATGAATATAATACCTCAGAGTTTAATATACTAATATTAAGGGGCATTTACATAAACAGCCCCTAATTTCTATGTATTTAGATATCTAACACCTAAACTTTATTTATTTACATTTATATGTAAAAAAAAAATTAGATAAATAAATACAAAGGAATTAAGCGGTATGTATTATTATAAGAACAATTTGTTATTTTTTTATTAGTTTTTAGATATATATCCTGAGAGTACCCCCCTCAATCCCAAGCCATTGTGAGCATGACTCCTCTTAAATGTGAGTGGGGTCCACACGGGGGAACATAACATTTATGGACTAATCTATTGCTACTATTAAAAATGTAACATTGCAAAAGCCAAAAAAAAAATACTTATAAATGCTTTAAAAAAGCTTAAATACACATTGCTACATTGAAAACATTAGTGAACCCTAAGCAGTCTACATTAGGACTAAATGTTTTTTATTTAATTATAGGAGTTTGTTTTTGGCCATAGCTTTCCTTTTTTTTTTTGTAGTCAAGTGGAAGAAATTAAATAATTATATATTAAAATGAACAGGAAAATATTGAAATTATTTCAGCATTAATGAAGCATGCATGAAAGGCACAAATCAATCCTAATATATAATAAACATCATACATAAATCCAAAACTTAATAATAATAGTATAATTAGGACGGTCAAAACGGCTCGTTGTTTGCGAACAACTAGTGTTCGGGTCGTTAAGAAGTTCTTGTTCAGCTCGTTCGCTAAGTTAAAATGGCTCTTTGTTCATGAACGGCTCGTGTTCGGCTCGCTAAGCAAATGAGCCGAACACGAACACACTTTCTGAGCTAGAAATATAAACGAGCCGAACACGAGCTAATCCTGAACTCGCTCTTGTTCGGCTCATTCACACCACTAAGTATAATAAAATTTCAAAATTTTACTTTTTTTTTTTAAATTTGTTAGTATTGTAAGACCAATCATTTGAACTCACTTGGCTTGCCAGATAACGTTGCTGACACGGCGCCATTGTGGCAAAGCTCCAGCAGCCGTTGTCCTCTTCACTAAGCAAAATACTTCTTAAACATATCCTCCCCAAACAAGATTCATAAAATGCAAAAAATAAAAATAAAAATAAAAATAAAAATAAAAAAGGAATACTGTTCAACCACGCTAATGAGGGGAATAATACAAAAATGGTAGAGGGCAGAAACATAATGGCAANAGTGGCAAAGCTCCCGCAGTCGTTGTCCTCTTCACTAAGCAAAATACTTCTTAAACATATCCTCCCCAAATAAGATTCATAAAAAGCAAAAAATAAAATAAGGAATACTGTTCAACCACGCTAATGAGGGGAATAATACAAAAATGGTAGAGGGCAGAAACATAATGGCAATTATTAGGACAAAAATTACCCCTTTAAGCTTCATTTACAAAATATAAATATAACTTCACTTTGCATATTCATAAATTTGTCAATGCAATTTTTTTATGAAAAGCTATGAAGACTTACATTACATACAAACCACTCAGTTCTTATGTATTTACGAACTAACAACAAAACTTAAATATTTACACACGCGCCATCTTTACTATACATGAAAAACATTTATTTCACTTTTTAAAAGTTAAAAATAATTATATTTTTAACGTGATATGAACTATATTGGTGATGTAAATAAAATAAAAAAAAAACTAATCTTTTGGTGTTTGATATGCAAATACATAGTTATTATGTAGTATGTATGTAAATATCCCTTAATTTAATTATTCTATTAATACATGCAAGCAAAACAATGTAGATGTAGCATTATGTGGTGTTTCATTAATGTATATATATATACACATATATATATATANCATCTGGCATTGCAGCTGCCCATTTACGTCTCAGAATGTAGGTTCTGATGTCCTTGTGTGAAACACAAGAATTAAGCGTACATAAGACTTGACGAAGTGAAGTTGGATATTTCTTGTAGCGGGTTTAAACACAATTATTCGTATTGGACTTCACATGGTGAATTTGAACTAAATATTTAATACGGTCATGCAGGAGCCTCATCAAGCACCGCCAACTGTTCATGATTCTGGCAAGTATGAACAAATGATTTATGATGCAAGCATGACTCATTATATTGAGAGTGTGTCTAATGATGAACAGGAACCGAAAAGTGAAACACAACAATTCTATGAACTATTAAAAGCTGCCCAACAATCATTGTGGGAAGGATGCAATTTGTACACAGAGTAACAACCGCCCTAAGAACGTCGAGTATCAGTATTTCATACATCTGGTGAACCATTAGATAAGCATGATACACCCTACTTAAATGGTGGAGAGCTTCAAGCAGTTACTTTGTATGTTCTACTGAACCTTAACGAAGTACATCCATTCCTACAATAAGATTAATTATAATCAAATATATTTAAGGAATGCTTTACCAATTAATTCAATCATACAAGTCACAATGATGTCTGGAGGTTATTTTCGGAGAGCTTGAATGTATAAGACGACTCTCTTGTAAGCAAGAAAATCGAAGAAGAGTTTCCAAAATGATTCAAATTACATGTATGTTGAAGTAACTTTTAAATTCACTGGCATGTTGTGTTGTTGTATTACACAAAGTTAAACTAATTATGCTATGAAATTCTATGAGGCTCATGATACAAGGAATAGAAAATTGATCAAGGCTTATTAGATCTTGAGAGGGGGCCTAGTTGTAAGTCAACTTTTTTTACAGTATAGTAATTTCAATTTTTTAATCAATTTTTAAATGTACCTAATGAATCATTTGTAGGTTCTACCATTCCAAGCTACCTGTGAGGCAGATCACAGAGATCATCCGGAGCAAATATGATCAACCATATCTCATTTGGGTTGAGTTAAACCAAGCATGGCCATCCCTTGGAAGAGATAGAAAAATCAGCTGAATCGAATGATGAAGGGAGCCAGAGGGGCCTCACTCCACATTGGAGGTTCGATCCCCTACATCGAGCACTATCGGAGGCTAGTAAGATTATATCAAAATATAAAAGCTTATAGATTTATGTAATTATGTGACTTATTTATCTGATCATGCATACTGCACAAGGAGATTGACAAAGAGTTATTCACCGCAAAGCTGCACGTCCTTACACATCGACACTTTAGCACACTGGTGTGGGCATCCAACCACTCACGTCATGTCAATGTAAATTTTAAATTTTTGATTCTATTAATATGCCAATGAATGTTCAAAATGTCAAATAATATTTGAATTTTGTTATGCAGAAGGAGTAAGAGCAACTATGGAAGCGACAAAGGGTGATGGCTAGCCAGACCTACTGTCCGTCATTAATGATAGTCAGTCTACCACTACGCAGTCCAATTATGACATGTGGACGCAAGTGGTAAAGAAGAACAGGTGAGTGCACGATCTCATAGCAGTGGGGATGGCGATTGAGGTCGAGTGTTCCCGAGTAGCTGTGAATGGCGCTAGCTCATTATAGGCTCAACATGAGGAGTTGGACATATGTGCAACGATGATGAATGAAGAGCTCTTCCAGATGCGTGAAGACCAACAACTCGTTGCAAATATCCTAACACGCTTGACAGAGAGTTTTGATCGTCAGAGCAAGCTGCACATGCATCTGGTCGAGAAGGAGGAGCGCATGATGATGATGATGATGATGATGTTTTTTTTCGTGTTGATGATGTTCCCTTAGCATATGAACTAACTTTTTTTTTTTCATTTTGTATTGTACGAACTTTCAATTTCTTGTGTTGTGAATTCTGAGCACTTTAATTCATTTAAATTTAATTTGGTCTGGCATCATTATGTCTATGTTGGATATTTCTTTTATGAGTTGTGATGATAGATAAATATCATGTTATGTTGATTGTGTTTGTTATGTACGGGTGCATGGAAATCTAGTCGTTTTATTCTTTTTTTTTTTGTTTCTTACATGCCAACGTTGAATTAGAATTGAAAACTTTGATGCTAAAATCTTAAAAAAGCCAACAATATTAACTGTTGCTTGAATAAGCAAATAGCACCAAAAAAGGCCGACACTGATTAGTGTTGGATTTGACCAACCCTAACTAGTGTTTGCCTTGTTCAATGTTAATTAGCATCGGCCTTCTTCGACGCCATTGCATCATTACGGCAGCGTCACTTGCATGTTCGACAGTATTTTTTAGCGGCAACTATTTTCGACGCTAATGCAAACGCAAATTAAAATCTGACGCTAATGTTGATACAAAATAAATTAGCAACGCTCATTTTAACGTAAAAAAAAAAATCCAACGTTATTTCGACGCTAATCTGAATTAGCGTCTAATCTGAATTAACGTAAAAAAAACAACCCCATTAACATCTTTTCCGATGCTAATCGAGCTTTTTCTTGAAGTGTCTGCAGCCAACAAATATTATCACAGCTCATGCCTTTCCCAAATTCGATGTATGCTGCCTAGAAAAGTAATCACAACTTGTATAACTCTTAACTCTAATTTATGAGACCTATTTACATTATCTTAGCTTGTGCAACTCCCACTCCGGCCTCTGCAGTACACGAACATTATCACAGCTCATGCAACTCCTTGTGGTTTATGTACGGTTCTTAACTCATGTTGTATAACTTCGCCCTCTACGAACTACGAACGTTATCACAACTCACCATTACAGATTGCACGATAATTACAACCTATGATGTCATGTAGTCCCCATCTTTGCCCCTCACGGCTCACTACTACGATCCATGTGACCAATTACGTCCTATGTGGCTCAAAGCTTCTACAACTCCTTACTTCGACTTTTGTGGTCAACCGACGTTCTTGAAACAATCTTTTATGACCCACATGACTAACTATTATCGTGACCTCCAACTACGGTCTAGACGATAAGCTGGCGTTATAGACATTGTTTATGACATTCACAACAGTGATGTTTGTATAGTAATTGACTACAGTCTTTGCTATCCGTTAAGAATGTTATTGTTGAAATACTTTGTACATCAATTTCGTAATTTAATCTTCCCTAACTCAGATGAAGAGTCAATCTATGTACCCATTATCCAATAGTAAATTATTTTAATTGGGTCAAACCCGTGATTTCTTTTCCTTTTAAGATTTTTATGTAAAATTTGAGATCCCTTACAATGTCAGTTTAATTAACTGAGTTTCAGGACTATTGCTACTAATTTTGTGGCTCTTATCAATGTTTTTTTGTTAGTTCTACATTTATGATGTAAAAGTAATATATATATATATATATATATATATATACAGANCCAAAATATCGTTAGTTGATGTTTAAAAAAGTGAAACAGGCCTTTTTATGCATAGGATTAGTGGCATGCATGTAAATACTGAAGCTTAGTTTTTAGATATGTAAGTACATAGGAATTGAGTGAAATGAATAAAATTGTGATTACTATTATTATTATTATTATTATTATTACTACTACTACTACTAATTTATAGCTATAATATATTGTTCATGATTGGAAATTTAAATTAAGAAAATCTTTAATTGAGAATATAATTGAGGGCCTACTCATGGAAGTTCTAGCCGTTTGTGTGAAGATTTTTTTTTTCAAGGCATGATTGATACGCCATCAACAAATTTTCATCATCTCACATAAATCTCATAACTATTTTTTAGCCAAAAACGTTCAAACTTTAATTAGAAATCATCAATAACTCTGATTTTAACAAATTTACAATCAGACCGAACGGTTTGCCAAGAATAACACAATAATATCATAGTTGTCACAATTCCAACAAAATTAAGTCCACATCGAGTTGTTAAACCATTTTTTAAAACTGCTTGTGCCTAATTGGAAGGTTGAAAAGATTTTCAATTTGACAAGCTTACAATAAAATCAAGCATCTCAATGAGACGAATCAAAACAAGCTCAAGATCATTCAATTTCGACACTGCTAAGACACTCAAATGTCGTATGATCAATGGGATGTCTCTAGATTGTCCGATAGAATGGTCTGCATTCTTTTTCTATTTGTGTGGAAGAATCTCCTAAACTCTATAAATAGAGTTATATCCCTTCATGAAAAGGGAGAAAAATCTGAGCTTGGTGGGGGTTCAAGGAGAGAAGAAGTTGGAGTCTAGTGTTATGCATTGAAGATCTAACGAATGCTTCATGCTAATGTCGCCACCGACCACCATACGTTGGCTGTCGTCGACCATCACCAGGCGCCCCCTGCACGTTGCAGGGTAACTAAGCACGTTGCTAAACAACAACCAACACTTAACAAAGCACATTGTTGAACAACAACCAATGTTGCAGAGTAATTAAGTGTTATACATAATAGCGAACAACATCCCAAAAGTGGTGAAGTATTCTACAGTGCAGTGCACCATCCCGAACACCGCACAATAACACACTTTAAAGATGGTATATTGGAGTTCCGAAAACTGCAACCGCTCCCAACAGCTACGCAACGAATTCTTTTGCATATGGGCACTATAATAGTATGACCATAAATTTAATTTTAAAAAAAAAGAAGTCTAATAGAACTATGATTTCTACTTGAAAAAGTGAAGTTGTTAAATAAATTTCTCCCAAAAGACCTCGAGTCATGAGTGAAGCTGAATTTTAGAGGCTCAAACAGAATTAAATAAAGACAAATGAGACAAATTTGGCGAGTTATGGAGCAGTTTCAACCAACACTAACTCAGCTCATCAGCGGGTGAGTCGTGTCATTAGGGAAATTTACAAAATACCACTAAATTCTCATCTATTTACAAATCAAAAACAAATTTTTATATTTATTTATAACGAAACAGTGTCTAATTCACATAAAACACATGCATGAAAAGAAATGTAATTTGAAATGTTATATTAGGCAGTTTTAGGCCCAGATTTTTTAAAATTGTCAAAATAATCTCCACATCATTTAAATTTGGACTAAATTAGTTTTTATAAAGTACTATTANCTTAAATATTTACACACGCACCATCTTTTCTATACATGAAAAATATTTATTTCACTTTTTAAAAGTTAAAAATAATTATATTTTTAACGTGATATGAACTATATAGGTGACGTAAATAAATAAATAAAAAAACTAATCTTTTGGTGTTTGATATGCAAATACATAATTATTATGTAGTATGTATGTAAATATCCCTTAATTTAATTATTCTATTAATACAATGTAGATGTAGCATTATGTGATGTTTCACACACACACACACACACACACACACACACACACAAATATATATAACGACATTAATTTGTTAGAGCCTATCTTCAACTATAGCAGAAGAGGGGGGCCACTGGTTTGGTNGTTAAACATTTACACACGCGCCATCTTTTCTATACATGAAAAATATTTATTTCCCTTTTTAAAAGTTAAAAATAATTATATTTTTAACGTGATATGAACTATATAGGTGACGTAAATAAATAAATAAATAAACTAATCTTTTGGTGTTTGATATGCAAATACATAGTTATTATGTAGTATGCACGTAAATATCCCTTAATTTAATTATTCTATTAATACACACAAGCAAAACAATGTTATATATATATATATATATATATAACGACATTAATTTGTTAGAGCCTATCTTCAACTATAGCAGAAGAGGGGGGCCACTGGTTTGGTAATAATAGATAATTAGAAGATTGCCAGCTATTGCCGGCTATTAGCTGCTGAGTTCGTGGAGCACGACTACACTGAAGTAAAAGGGAGGAAGAGAACAACTAGTTAAATGCAACATCATGTGAAGCATTTTTTTTAAAACTTTTATTCTTTAGGGTAATTAGTGTTAAGCATGCAATAATCAAAATAAAATCTAAGACAATTAGTTCGAAATAAAGGTGNAAGGAAGAGAACAACTAGTTAAATGCAACATCATGAGAAGCATTTTTTTTAATTTGTATACTTTAGGGTAATTAGTGTTAAGCATGCAATAATCAAAATAAAATCTAAGACAATTAGTTCGAAATAAAGGTGTAGGTAGCAAATGGATCTAGAAGGAATTTTTTTTTTTTTTTTTGGCATTTACATATATACCAAATATGTTCCTTCGTATTAACATATCTACCACGTAAACTTTATTTCTTAACATTTATACCATCCTAATATCACACATCACATCCAAAATATCGTTATTTAATGTTTAAAAAAGTGAAACAGGCCTTCTTACGCATAGGTTTAGTGGCATGCATGTAAATATTGAAGCTTAGATCTATGTAAGTACATAGGAATTGAGTGAAATGAATAAAATTATTGTTATTACTACTAATTTATAGCTATAATATATTGATGATGATTGGAAATTTAAATTAAGAAAATCTTTAATTGAGAATATAATTGAGGGCCTAGTCATGGAAGTTCTAGCCGATTGTGTCAAGATTTTTTTTTTCAAGGCATGATTGATACACCATCAACAGATTTTCATCATCTCACATAAATCTCATAACTATTTTCTAGCCAAAAACATTCAAAATTTAATTAGAAACCATCAATAACTCTGATTTCAACAAATTTACAATCAGACCGAACGGTTTGCCAACAAAATTAAGTCCACATCGAATTGTTAAACCATTTTTTAAAACTACTTGTGCCTAATTGGAAGGTCGAAAAAATTTTCAATTTGACAAGCTTACAATCAAATCAAACATCTCAATGAGACGGATCAAAACAAGCCCAAGTTCATTCAATTTCGACACTGTTAAGACACTCAAATGACGTCTGATCAATGGGATGTCTCTAGGTTGTCCGATAGAGTGGTCCACATTCTTTTCCTATTTGTGTGGAGGAATCTCCTAAACTCTATAAATAGAGTTATATCCCTTCATGAAAAGGGAGAAAAATCTGAGCTTGGTGGAGGTTCAAGGAGAGAAGAAGTTGGAGTCTAGTGTTATGCATTGAAGATCTAACGAATGCTTCCCGCTAATGTTGCCATCGACCACCATACATTGGCTGTTGTCGACCATCACCAGGCGCCCCCTGCACGTTGCAGGGTAACTAAACGCATTGCTAAACAACAACTAACACTTAACAAAGCACATTGCTGAACAACAACCAATGTTGCAGAGTAATTAAGTGTTATACATGGTAGCGACCAACATCCCAAAGTGGTGAAGTATTCTACAGTGCAGTGCAGTGCACCATCCCAAACACCCCACAATAACACACTTTAAAGATGGTATATTGGAGTTCCGACAACTGCAACCGCTCCCAACAGCTGCGCAACGAATTCTTTTGCATATAGGCACTGTAACGGTATGACCATAAATTTAAATTTTTTTTTAAAAAAATCTAATAGAACTATGATTTCTACTTGAAAAGTGAAGTTGTTAAATAAACTTCTCCCCGAAGACCTCGAGTCATGAGTGAAGCTGAATCTTAAAGGCTCAAACAAAATTCAATAAAGACAAATGAGACAAATTTGGGGAGTTATGAAGCAGTTTCAACCAACACTAAGGTTCGTTTGGGGTAGCTTGTGTATTTCTAGATAAGTTGTTTATTCTCAAACGTGGCCCGCGGGGGCCAGGGGTTGACCCGCGACCTGCGTTTAGTGTAAGAACCCAAACGCAGTTTCAGATAAGCTGGCGAAACGAGCGAACCAAACGGTCCCGCACTTATAAGCTACCCCAAACGGACCCTAACTCAGCTCATCAGCGGGTGAGTCGTGTCATTAGGTAAATTTACAGAATACCACTAAATTCTCATCTATTTACAAATCGAAAACAAATTTTTATATTTATTTATAACAAAACAGTGTCTAATTCACATAAAACACATGCAGGAAAAGAAATGTAATTTGAAATGTTATATTAGGCAGTTTTAGGCCCAGAATTTTGTAAATTGTCAAAATAATCTCCACATCATTTAAATTGGGACTGAATTAGTTTTTATAAAGTACTATTAAAGTTCTTTTTTAAAATAGTCAAAAACTATTTTGACACTTCTATAAACACTAAGGCTAAAAAAATTTAATATAAATAGTCGTGAACTATTCCTCCACCTCTACAGGGCCAGAATTGCCACTTTCATCTTCCAATGTCCACTTACACTGTAGTTTGCGCAAGTTTTGAGTTTTAGAGCTAAAAAAGATGTACCTTCAAGGCTTTTAAGGATAAAGGAGGAAGAGCCATGCCCACTGTTTCCCAGGATAAAGTGTTAGAAATAGGTGAANTTTTTTTTAAATAGTCAAAAACTATTTTGACACTTCTATAAACAGTGAAGCTAAAAAAATTTAATATAAATAACCGGTGACTATTTCTCCACCTCTACAGGGTCAGAATTGCCACTTCCATCTTCCAATGTCCACTTACACTGTAGGTTGCGCAAGTTTTGAGTTTTAGAGCTAAAAAAGATGTACCTTTNCTTTTTTTTAAATTGTCAAAAACTATTTTGACACTTCTATAAACACTGAAGCTAAAAAGATTTAATATAAATAATCGGGGACTATTTCTCCACCTCTACAGGGTCAGAATTGCCACTTTCATCTTCCAATGTCCACTTACACTGTAGGTTGCGCAAGTTTTGAGTTTTAGAGCTAAAAAAGATGTACCTTTAAGGCTTTTAAGGATAAAGGAGGAAGAGCCATGCCCACTGTTTCCCAGGATAAAGTGTTAGAAATAGGTGAAAGATGTTTTATATTGTGGACCCTTACTGTTTAACACTACCAAGAAAAAAACTTGCTATTTAAATGTAATCTTGGATCATTTCATTTAAAGAATTTTAAAAATATTATATATATATATATATATATATATATATATATATATATATATATATATATATATATAGAGAGAGAGAGA
>JXCR01058516.1:67384-85548 GCA_002079205.1 Phalaenopsis hybrid cultivar
GTACCTTAAATCAAATCCAGAAAAGAGAATTCTCTAACAAAAAATATAATATCCTACAACTTAAGGGCTATACTTATGTTGACTATGCAAGGTTAATAATAGGTAGAAGATCCACTTCATGATAGTGCAAACTTCTAGAAAGAAATCTTCTAACATGGAGCAGCAAAAAATAACATATCATTTCAATAAATAACAATGAATCCAAATTCAAGCAACTGCTCAAGGGATTTGAGAACAATGAATTAGAATCATTTTAAGAGATTTAAAAATCAGAAGGAAGATCCTATAAAAATATATTTTGACAATAAATTTGCCATCAACATTAATCAGAATTTTGAACAGTTTGATTGAACCAAATATGCGAAAGTGTAGAAAAACTAAAGGTGAATTGTTTTATACACGATATATCCCAATGTAAAGATAGCTTGTAAACATAGTCATCAGAAAGCTCAGAAACTACACATTTAACAACATTATAAACAAACTTAAAATGATATATCTCTATAATAAAATTTAAAGGAGAGTGTTAAAGATTCATCAGATCAAGAAGAGCCAATCGTGATTACAATCTCTTATTTGAGATTGCCATTGAGTTTGGTCACAATATAACCTGAAATCTGAATACTTCTGAAAAGAGTTTTAAGTGCAAANCAAATTTAAAGGAGAGTGTTAAAGAGTCATCAGATCAAGAAGAGCCAATGGTGACTACAATCTCTTATTAGAGATTGCCATTGAGTTTGGTCACAATATAACCTGAAATCTGAATACTTCTGAAAAGAGTTTTAAGTGCAAAATACTACTGAAACATTTTACTATGCCACAGCCCTCCTGCTGCAACGGGCAAGTGGGACTCTGAAATAAATACATCTTAAACATTTTAATTTGTAAAAATTATAGGTCAAAATGATTATTCCACTTACCCTTGGAAAATAGAAGGGCCGGTCTGAAAAACACTAGCCGAGACTAATGTTCCAGTCCCAGCTTCAGAAAAACCTCCTAATGAAGCTTTGCCTCTTTCATTAGGTATTACTGAGGAAGTTCCNAAATCAAATTTAAAGGAGAGTGTTAAAGAGTCATCAGATCAAGAAGAGCCAATGGTGATTACAATCTCTTATTTGAGATTGCCATTGAGTTTGGTCACAATATAAACTGAAATCGGAATTCTTCTGAAAAGATTTTTAAGTGCAAAATACTGCTGAAACATTTTACTATGCCAGAGCCCTCCTGCTGCAACGGGCAAGTGGGACTCTGAAATAAATACATCTTAAACATTTTAATTTGTAAAAATTATAGGTCAAAATGATTATTCGACTTACCCTTGGAAAATAGAAGGGCCGATCTGAAAAACACTAGCCGAGACTAATGGTCCAGTCCCAGCTTCAGAAAAACCTCCTAATGAAGCTTTGCCTCTTTCATTAGGTATTACTGAGGAAGTTCCAGAACCATCAGAGCCATGAAAGGCTGTGAAACCATTCACTGAGTCAGATCTGATCGCTTCTCCAGAACTAAATGTTACCAACTCCTCACCATCATCTAAAACAGATTCATCTAAAAGCAATAGCATGAACAAAACCACAAATAAAAATTTGTTTGACATTTTAAAATCAGCCATTCAGGGAAATCATAAGACTCGACTAAATAAACATTCAAACTCAATTAAATCCAAAAATTTCTTCCATGAAAGAGTAGGTTTAACCACGATAAGAAAGTAAAATGAGGCAACGTTAACGTTATAATACTTAGGGTCTAGCTGGAGTGGGGGCAGGGTTGCAGTTAAATGAGATTATGGAAAAGATGACAGCATTGAACGGGCAGTGTCAAACTTACCAGGAGACCCACCAAAGCAGCGAGTTAAGTATGATGTTGTCTGAGTCAGATAAGAAGCAGCATCACGAAGGGCTGGAAAGGAAGTGAATATATCAGAATTGTACTCACTGTTACCCGAATGATTGCCACGAACCTGAAGTGGAGAAAAATTACTGTACCATCAGGCATTGTTTCTTTCATGTTTTTAAATACTCATACATAGAAAACCAAGAAAAAACAGATCAAAAACAAATTGAAAGGTATTTACAGCTTTAGTAAAAAAAACAGAGAAGTCCTGGCCCTAAGAAAAAGTTGGTGCTTCAACTTGTTTTGGGACAAAAGGTTGCACATCATTATTCTATTTTTTAAGACACCCAATTTGTTTGAAAAAAAATGAATAATATGAAAATACAATAAAAATGAAAACAAACCAATAATTTCTTCTTTATTAAGGAAATAAGAAATGCATCAAAATCACAAAAAAAGGAAAAAAATGGCAAGTACATACTATCAAAGGGTCTGTTTGGGGCAGCTATTGATTATTTATAATTTGTTGATAAGCAGAATATTCTAATAATCTGATAATCTACATATTATCAGAATAAACTGGTTTGTTGTTTAGGGCAGCTTATTCAGAATAGTTTATTAGTAGTTATGGTTGTATAAATGACCTTCCTGCCCCTGTCTGGTAAAACTGTTTAGGAAGGCTTATTGGTAGTACAGAAGCATAAAATCATCACAAATCAGTTCCAAAATAAGACATACAGTTCTCACACTCTCGTGAGTATCAGAAAAAATTAAAAAAGAAAAAAGACAAGTACAACTACAAATAGAAATATTAAAATATTCAATTTCAAACTTTGGCTACGTGTGTCTTCAGCAGCACTAACCTAGGAAAATATCGGATTCTCATCACTGTTGGCAGTGTAACAAGTGGGTGTCGACCCATCGGAAGAAACTGCAATGAGCTGAAGCACACTTGCGACAACCGTAGAGTTGTCTCCCACTGCTATGAAACTGACGCGACGTGAGTAACGGAGCCAGTAGTCCACAGTAACACAAAACAACTCTGTCTGTCGCTGAAATCCTAGAAATCATGTTGGTATAACTGCAAAAAAAAAATTTTGAATGTCAGATCTTAAAAAAAAAAGCATAAAAAAATATACCTTAAAATGAATCTATAATGTACTAAGAAAAGAAAGACTTTGTGGATTAGCTGTCATAGATAGCATCTGCTATAGACTCCCTTAGAGCAGCCATCTTAGCCACACCCGCCGCGTCATGAACTTCAAATTCATTACAGTCATTCTCATCCACAAGAACTGAAGTCCCGATCAAAAATTCTGATAGTTCTTTATAAACATTCAGCTCATCGTTATCAGGCATACTAAAGTTCGTATCTGAACGTAAAGAATGTCGTCGGATGAAGTTATGAAGTGTCATTGTTGACACCACATAATGCATCTGCTTTTGAAATGGATATGACAGCATATCACATAGGATGACTCATTTCTTCTTCCAATTACCCCTTACAAAGAGGAGTGACGTTTGTTAAACATTTTTTTCCTACCACGAATGGTGTCACTTGTTCGCTCAAAATCAGGAATATGGTACCTAGTGTCTGGATATGACTTCAAATAGCTCATCTGCATAGGGTATCTAGCATCAACCAAATAGTATTTTCTGTCATGGAAGACATTGTTATTTGCATTAAATACATATAGTTTGGAGTTTTATAAATCAAAACATACCTGAAGGAGGATGAAGAAAACCCTGTGATCTATTCCTAGTAACATAGAAGAAAATTTGACTATCATATGCACTCCCTTTACAGTCTGCCATAACATATGTGAAACACATGTTGAAGTCACATGCCGCCATGAAATTTTAAGTGGTTGAACCACCTCGACCAATGTAAGCCACTTTGTTCTGGCTAGATAATCGGGCATCAACGTGAATACCGTCAATTGCACCTATGCAGTCCTGTTTTACAGGGTTAGAAAATATTTATATTTTGGTTTATACACAAAGAAAACAATAGTTACCTTGAAGTAAGGCATGTAACAGGGATCGGTTGCGATTTGTCCTGGAGTATTAGCAAATGATGGATCCTCTGGTCTGATGATTTTAGCGGCTAAGTTAACAAGTCTTTGTATGTCTTTAGAGAAATAACGGCTTATTGTCTCTGATGAATGTTGAAATTTCCCTATAGCACCTCTAATTGATTCATTATGTGACAGAATATATAGCGTTATAGACAATACATCCCTTCTCGTCATTCTCGAAGAACCTTGGAGTCTGTGATTTAGGGATAACTCTTGTAGGAGATCCATAAATATCAGTACAGTCATTCGAAAAATGTTGTTAAACCTAATGGGATGTCTAAAAAGCATCTCACATACCCATTTATCCCCAACAAAGCTGGAGGTCATACGGGGTATACGAACATTGTTTGATCGGTAATACTCCAACAATAATATGGCAATAGCTGCAGCTCATGTCATTCTCTTACGACGTTTATGTTGTGGATCCATCCTAAAGGAAGAAAGATGTCGGTTAGTTCAGTAATTACTAACCAATAGAGCGAACGAAAAATAAATAATGAGAACACTCAGCCAGTTACAATAAAAATGTATAGAGTTCTACTAGAAGACATTCAGAAATTAAGTAGAAGTATAGTTTAAAAAAAACATAACTCCAAATAGCAAATGAGTACATAATTTCAAAGAGTTCATAATACAACAAAAGAAAACATAGAAAAACTCATTCATCCACAAGAACACGCAAATACTAGATGCACAGCTCTGGTTCCATCGCCATGAATATTTGTCTACGTGTTGGATCCTCTAACTTTTTCATACATACTGCATGAAAGCGTCTGTCTGCAACTAATTCAGGGATAGTAGACAAAGTTCGAAGACAATCAAAGATAGTGTTGTCAGAAAGTGGAGCAGGCGGTGGAGCTCCAAAAGCATCTATGAGTCGGTCAAATGAAGTTTTCACAAAAATGTCATTTTCTTTCTTCTTTCTTCCAAGCCTGAGTCTCTTCGACTGCGAGCTTGACTCCCCCAACTCCCTCTGGTTAGCACTATGAATTTCTTCGTCAACTATCACCGGCCTTGGTGGGAAGTCATCTGGTTTTCCTGCAAACCCCATCTCACTATGGTTGAATGCATGTTTTCCCGTTGTCACAACTCCCTTGAACATTATGTCAAGTTTATCTTCAAAATCTGGTTATATTCTGCTCTGCTTGTATTTTTTCGCTATCGGCATTGTCTGTAACATTACATTGAGGGGGTTCAGGGGGATAATTGGTTAAATCAAAAATATTTGCAATAAATAAAATGATAATGTCTATTTTACCTCTAATTTCTCAGTCCACCATTCATCTGGAGCATCAATTTTCCATTTAATGGGATCTCATGCCAACCTCGTGGATCCATGTTTCAGCTCCTTCCAAATTTTTCACTATTTCTTCAATTAATCTCATTTATTTTTAAATTTCAACCTGTCATAATCTCTTCCAGTCAGTTCTTTAAATATTTTCCCTATATTCTGTCAACCTTCCTTGTTAAAATAGGTGGTTGGTCTATTCCCGATCTCAATCTCGGTGATATAGAGGTTGCAGAAAATATTTGTAACTTCCTTATCCCACATCGTTGACGAACCACCTTCATTTGTCTCAGCCATGGCGAAACCATATGAAGAATTGCATATGCATAAAGAAATTCATATTGTAACTCAATATGCATAAGAAAATTGATGAAGAAATAATTGCAGAAGCACAAAGCTAATTATGACATACTTTCAAAGGATTTGCTCATAGCTATGAATCTCAAACTTTTTTTCTGCCACCAATACCAACAACAGTGTCCAAATAACAATGCAATTTTCACGGTGTAGCAATTTGTTCATAATATATATATATATATATATATATATATAATGACACATAAGAGTTATGTGGTTCGGTCAAAGACTTACATCCACAGTAAGGCATTGAACATGTTTTATTATGCAATTGCGTAAGGTTACGTAGCTATGAATCTCAAGGAAAAACAATATAACATGCTCTCAGCTAACCCAATGTGCTAATAAAACTACATCAACTAACAAATAAAAGTAGCTCAACTTAAACCAATGTCGCGCATATTCATGGATGTTAATTTAGCAAGCCAGTTTTTCTCTTTATATTTTTGATTTCATAGCATTCAATGAAAGAGATATTCATGAAGCTATTACAGGCTTCATCCTGTTGTTGTACCAAAAAGAAATGTTGCAATGTCATGCTATTAGAGGCTTCATCCTGTTGTTGTACCAAAAAGAAAATGTTGTAGTGTTTTTGGAAGGTTTTTTAGATTCAGGGACTAGGATCTAGTCTTGTCGTTTCAAATATGATATAAAAATAGCTAATGCATTCTTCTAATCCTCATTTTGGCAGCTATAAAAGTGTCAAAAATGATTGTAGAAAAGAAGATTATCTTTTTCCTTGCTACTGCTATATTACTTAATACTTTTCCAAATTCAACTAAGGGCAAGTACAAACATACCACCCAAACCTTTCATATAACAACAAGAATACCACCATTTGAACCTTTAAAAATAGAAAATGCACCTTTCCATTTTATCCAAAAAGTTTAGTAGCATGATTAGAAATAACTACTAAAAACTGCAATAGGCTAGGCTAACCAATTTATCGGTACATGTACACAAGTGGCCATTTTTTACACTGACATTTGAGATGATTCTTTTGAAACCAGCATGGTTGCTTCAATAGCCCAAAAAACCTTAAAAAACTAATGTAAATCATCACCACTGCACTAGAACACAGATCCAATGCATTTATGGCATTGTACAACCAAAATGATTGTTTCAAGACCCCAAAAAACCTTAAACAACAGTGTCCAAATAATAACGAGACAACTTTCAAAGGATTTTCTCATATGTCGTACTTGTGATATTACCAGAAAAAAAAGAAGTCGAAAGTGCACTGGAATACAGATCCAATGCATTCAATGCATTCCAAATAATCTAGCAAAGACATCATCAAGAAACTCTAAACCATCAACCGAATCTTGCAAAAAAAATGAGAAAGAAAATCGAATCGATGTTCGCGAGGGAGAAGATCGGGGAGGGAGAGGGCGAGGGAGAGAGCAAGAGAGTTCACCCGATGGCACGGGAGGAATTCGAGCCCTAAACGCCAGTCGCGAACGCCGAACGCCGAACGCCGAACTCATCTGGATCCCCTCGTGCGACTCCATGGGACAAATAGAAGACCGCGCTTCGCGGCTTTTTGAAAACGCTCGCCGAACGCGGTTTCAAAACAGCGTGGCGGCCGCACCCAAATAATCTGCCCCAAACGGGCCCTAAATCACATTTCAATGATAAGCATTTATTTTAAAGTTAATGTAACTGAAATCACATGCTTTAGAACATGTGTAGACCCCGAAAGAAGTGCCTTTAAGAAAAGAAAAAACAAATGAGAAACCAAAAAAAATCCTAATGGCTTGCTTGGCTGGACTTATTTTTTTATGCTTTATGTTTATTAATGCGTCCACCCTAAATTTTAGCCTTTAACCTGCTATCAAAAAGTAACATACGTTGTCCAACCATTTGATACAATTCGGCCGGAAAATCGGCATGATTTTCCACATAAATTATGACAAACCCATATTTTATTGCAAGAACATCAAACGATTAGATTGGTATGCAATCGCTCCCAAGTCCTACAGTTCAAGAGTTAAGAAATCTCTTTCAAATCCATAACATAAGGTTGCACACACAATCTCATGCATGCCCAACCCAAAACCAATTAGGTTCTATCTATACTAAACAACAATAAATAATAAAAGACTCAATTTCCCTTAGGTTAATAAAAAAACTAAATTATCCTTAGGCTAAGCCGAAGTAACAATACTCCCCTCCTAAAAAAATATTTTATCCACAAGATGGATAAAAAGAAACTGTCTTTTAATCAAGCTCCCGTCTCCTAGTCGCACACTGTGAGAACATGTAATGTCTGATCCTCACAATGGTGCATTAGGGCAAATTTTTCATCACATTAAAAATATAACCCTTTTGTTTGTCTCCTAAATCTGTCTCTATAAGGCATTTAATGTTGGCCCCTGGACAGGCCCAAATATTCTTCTTCTTCGACACCCTCCCCGTAAAATGACATCGTATTGGCCCTCAGTGTCATGGTCGTCGAGGTACCCTTGAGTAATTCTCCCATGCTGCTACTCTGCTGACTTCTCCATTTGGTTCTTATCATTCACCATCTAGGTTGTCAAAACCTAGCCCGGGGGTTGAAATTAATCAAAACGGGAACAAACAGTCGAACGGTGGGAACAAAGTTTTATATATTTATCTACTATTTAACAAACAGTTAACAAATGAAAGAGTCATTAATCAAAATAAATTAAAATAGTATATTTAAATTTACCTCGTTACTAATTTACAGCGTATTTTACAAATATTTTTCATTCTATTACTCATCTTTTGATCAATTAATTAAACTTAAATATTAATTTAAAACAACAGTAGGTTTAAATAAAGCTAATGAATACTCATACTCCTAAACTACAGTAAAAAAAAATCATTATGTATGCAGTTAATCTTTTAATAAATCAATATAAATATTTGAAATGTTATTCAATTAACCGAATTATATCAATAAGATAAAAATAGCATTATATATATTGACAATCCTCACAGTAGCACCGACAAAAAATTGTGTCAATTAAGATTTTTCAATATTAATATCCTTTTCATTTCTCTGCACAAATACCTTAGTTATCTCTCGCTATTACTATGAAGGGGTGACACCATCATAGTCAGTCATGTACATGCAAGTAATTAGTATAGACATCATTCATGTGTTCATCGCATTATTTATATATATATATATATATATATATATATATACACAGAAGTACATTAAGATCATTTTTTAAACAAAATCGAGATGGGAGCGGCGGCGTCTAGCGTCCTTCTTTGCTGGTGAGATCTTTCCTTTGCTTCTCTTTGATTCGACTTTTACTTTTCGCTATGCCTCTGATTCTCGTTCTTTCGTTGAAGTTGTACTAGACGGGGGGGTGGTTCGATCACTCCTTCCACGGAGTTGTTTCCGCAAGGTTTTCATGGTTCTCTTAATGTTGGAGGGGATTACACTTTCATTAAGAAATTGGGGAAAAAAATGGTAAACGTGCGCTTTTTGTCTCTGAAAATGAAACTTCTATACTTGTCTCCTCTTGTCGTTTGGCTCTATTTGGTAAATTTACTTACGGGATACCTAAAGTTGAAGTTATTAGGAGAGAATTTGAAATGTTAAAGCTAAAAGGATGGTGGAAGATAGGCATTATTGATGGTAGGCATATCCTTATACAATTAGCTAATGATGAGGACTATACACGTCTTTTTGTGAAAATTTTCATTTGGATGAAAATAGCTTGATTAAATTTAGAAAATGGACTGTTCATTTTAATCCTAAATCTGAGTTGCCTATTATACCGATTTGGATTCGTTTTCTGGGGCTTAAACTACATCTCTTTAACCACGAAATTCTTTTCTCGTTTGTTGCTGCCTACGATAAGCCTTTGAAAATGGATCATGCTACTTTTACTTTATCAAGACCCTCTGAAGCACGTATTTTGGTTAGGCATTTTGCAACGATATATGGATAGGATTGCAGCATCAGGGTTACTGGCAGCCTATCGAAATTGAACGGCACTCTCCTTACTGTACTCATTGTTTTATGTTTGGTCATCTAAACTCATCTTGTTTTCGATTGAATCCTCGGCTGAAAAATTCACATAACAACACACTCACTACTTTACCTGCTGCCAACATAAATCTTGAATCGCATGATATCCCANTGGTATAGGCACACACACTTTTTGGGTGATCTTATATAGAGATAAAGGATGTAAAGTATATTTTTTGGAGCTTTTTATTTTGTGGTAAACTTGTAATTGTTTTGAAGACCGTTTTTGTGTTAAGTTGTACTTTTGGTGGTGGAACCCTTTTGGGTGTGTAATGTTTTTGAGTTTTTGTAGTGGGATCCACCTTCCACACAATCTTGCACCTTTTGATTTGGTGAAATAAAATTTCCTATGATATATATATATATATATATATATATATTGAAAAGCCCAAGGGTTGATTTTATTGAAATAGAGAAGATACATGAAGGTTGTATGAGAGGGCCCAATAGAGACACCATACCCATATGATACTAAGTACAATAATATCCAAACTAAAATATACATATAAACTCAAAAAATAAAAATTTGCAGAAAACAAGTAGCTAGAGACAAGCCAGTTTAGTCCTGCCCCTTCCTCTAGTTTTAGGAGCGGAGTCAGATAACAAACTTTAAAGTGTTTAAGCCATTGCTTGGAGTAACCAAAGTATCTTCCATTAAGTTTCCAAGTTGGAGTGTGTCCCCAGCTTTCTTCTTCCTTCGAGAAGTTTAAACCTGCCATTCTTCATCAGAAGACTGACTCATGTGATCCTCGGTCTGATTAGATATTAGAACCGCAGTAGAAGGAAAGTCAGTCGTTGCTACAGCGATTGGTTCCAGTGTATGTGAATTGTGAATTGTGAATTGTTACCTCTGCACCTGATGCTTTCTGAATTGTAGCTGCGGGGTTATTCTGATTTTCGTTCTGAACATTATCCATTATAATATGGTCGGGAGAGAGTTTTTAGGGGCAGACACCAACTCCTGTCTTGTGGTGATTCCCTCCTCAGGTTGGCTGTCATCAGGTTTGTTGGGAGCGCAGACACGTGGGGTGCACTAACAGCTTGTTCTTGCTTTTGACTATTAGTTCTCAACTGTGGATGCAATCTAAAACATTTCTCTTGTGGGTGTCCAAACATCTAACAGTTTTGTTCCATAATGATTTTTTGCCAAACCATTGTGAGCACTGTCGTTGAGGAGCATAAGGACTTATAATATTAAAAATTTTAGTATCAATGATAATCTTAAGGGCTATAATTCTATCACCAACTCTATTAATATTTACAACATTATCTTTCAAACTCTTATCTATAATTACACCTACACCATTTCTAGTGCGACTCTTACCAGAATACCAAAGTTTAAAACCTAAATTATCAATCTCCTTAGCCTTTTCTCCAACCCACTTAGTTTCTTGAATACATAAGATATTAATTTTCCTATGAATCATAATATCAACTAATTCCATTAATTTACCATTGAGAGTGCCTATATTCCAAGAACCTATCCTAATATTAGTTTCATTAGTTTCATGGACTAACTTCTTTACCCGCATTTGTCCGTAATGTGGGAACCCTTGCTTATTTAACACTACACCCGGACGCCGGTGTAGCGGCCCTTTTAGTCTCCAAATGTTCATTTAAGAAAATTTATTCATTGCATGCTTTTTAAAATATTACCATACGTTCGTTTTCCCACAACTTAAGAAATTTATGTGGTGAGAAACAAGTTACAATTAGACATGTTGGAATAAGAGTAAAGTGTCAAAATAGTTTCCTAGCTATTTAAATGATATCCTTTTAGTCTAAGAGGCTAGAAAAGTGTCAAATAAGTTCCTAGATAATATGCGCTAAAATAGTCCTCTATGAAAGTTATTTTAGCCTCAATTAAAATTGTCTCAAGATTAAAATAGACTAGAAGAAAAATAAACCCCTTCAAAGAACAAAAGAATTATTTTGACACTTTTTTCGTTNTATTACCCGAATACCAAAGTTTAAAACTTAAATTATCAATCTCCTTAGCCTTTCTCCAACCCACTTAGTTTCTTGAATACATAAGATATTAATTTTCCTATGAATCATAATAGACTAATTCCATTAATTTACCATTGAGAGTGCCTATATTCCAAGATCCTATCCTAATATTAGTGAATGAGTTTCATGAACTAACCTTTTTACTCACATTCGTCCGTAATGTGAGAACCCTTACTTAATTGATACTACACCTAGACACCGGTGTAGCGGCCCTTGTACACTTTTCATCATATTCAAGTCATACAGCGCGTCGCTTCCAGGCGACGCCCTAGCACTCACACAATGATAAAAAAGATTCATGTCATGATTTTTTCTTTTACGTAGGTTGTCGACTACCAAACACAACCCTCCACTTTTCACATCCGGGCTTGAGACCGACAATGACAGTGTTAAATAATATGATATACAGAGTGAACTAGAAATTCTCATAGAGGTATCAGTTCACAGCTTTAAGTATAATGTGACAAGTACATCAATCCCCTATCAGACAAGATGCCAGAATTAAAACTTGTTAGAAGGAAAAAAATTATTAAAACATTGTTAAACCAGTATAGGAAACCTTAAACTTCTGGCACCAGATTCATAAGCCGGGGCGGGCTTGGGAGAAAGAAAGAGAGAGAGAGTTCAGATATTCAACAGTTATAATACAATGAATGACCTGGACGATAAACTACAAGAAAAAACATTATTGCAATTATGGTGGAGCTGCAAATGCAGAGAGTTGTTATAAAATCAAAAAGCGTACTCCAAAGAAGTCTTAGTTTTAAAGTTTGGCAATACTAAAAAATATGCATATTGATAAAGAAAGATTAAGATGTCATGAATATCAAAATTATAATATCGGATAGCATCAAAATGCAAATATGATAAGCATGAATAAGAAAGAAAAACTATCACAAATAATAATTTCAACATCTTAACCAGTCGTCAAATAACATAACAAAATTAAGAAATATGTTGAACATGATCTAGTGGCAGCATGCCATATACGAAGAGTTCAATCTTCCCAACCAGTTATTATTATTAGTGTGGAAACATACAGACGAGACTTTGTGATTATGACCTTCTAGTGTTTTGACACAGCTCTTTGCAAAGTTCTGAAAACATGATCGGACATCAAACTGGAAAAGGAATGGTTTAAGGTTTATTAGTTTGACCGGGACTGAACCGGATGACGTAATAATTAATAAATATAAAAATAATTAAATTTAATCTAAATAATAATATGATAATATAATAATATAATAATATAATAATATAAATATAAAAAATAAATAAAATGCTTTTAAGTGACCCTATTNAACCATTGTGAGCAGAGCCAATTAGTCTTCTTCTACATCTGGTAGTGTAATATGTATTTCAATCAAAATCCTTACAGTAGAGGGTCTTGAGAAATGAACTATGGGTAAGTCTACCTGTAAAAGTTTTCCAAGGATAGTCCCAATTGTATATAAGATAGGTAGTCAAAGAAATGAAACTTGAGTTCAGGTAATGAGAACTAGATAGACACAAATGAGGGATCTTGACTGTGATCAAAATTAGGGGTCCATTTGAGCAATTTCATATGTTTGCTCTCTATTGTGATGAATTTGTTTGAGAAAATCATTGTGTAATATTCTTTTATACTCAGCTGTATCATAACATGTCTTCCGTCGAAATGACCCACCTGCCAGGCCCCAACTAGTTTGAAATCTTCAAACATCTTTCTTTTATTTTCCATCTTTGAGCAACCTAATTGGAACTTTTCAGCTAGTGTAAATTTGTATTTTCCCGCACGAGTTGAAATTTCAGCATCAGAGAAGAATATTGCTGGTTTGCTCGCCTTTTTCTCAACTTAATGAGATTGCATTCTCCATGTCCTGCAATAGAATCATGATATATCTGCGGGTATATTGGACTATCTGCGAGGTGGAAATAGGAGCTGCATTGTGAACCACTGTAGCATAGGAGGGTTTGGTGGGGTTATCAATGGCGAGGGCAGCGGCGTATGAATCCTTGAGGCCATTAGCGTGCTTCACACAAGCACCACAGGAGATAGGACAGTGCAGCGGACGACAACAGAAAGCACCACAAGACTGCGACAACAAGCAGCGTCTACAATGGCGTAGCCAACAGAGGCCAAGCCGAAGACGCTTTTGTCGAGATGGAACGGGGAGGAAGACGAATCAGCCTACAGACGGATTCGAAACCGTTGTGCGGGCCTGCGAGCAAAATGACAGAGCTTAAGGAGCTATATCAGGAACGAAAAAGACACCGTACGAGCCTGCGAGAAAAAGGGGTTGTTGTAGACGCTAACCGACGTCGACTATGGAATGAAAGCAGGGATTTTCAACGTCGGAAATCACCATGGTTAAACCTTTGCAGAGCCCGCGTCGTCGGCATTTTTGATTTTTTTACCATATATATATATGTCACATTATTACTTTACATTTATAAATTTTTTGTAAATGTGTATATATCAGTTTATTTCATGATTTATAGATTTAGTAAGATTGCATTTATTCATTAATAGATTGATGTAAAATGTCTAATAAGAGAAGAATGTATGTGATGAATAATGAAATAACTTATATATGAATGCTTGTATGTATATGCTAAGAGGAGTTTACCCCTTTATGACACAAACAGGGAAAGCCAGTGTACCAGTGCGCGTAGATGTTTTCCTACCACTACAAGTAATTGTGATGTTTAGATCGCTAACCGCTGTGTTGATGAGAGAATACCAGCCAGGGGTGAGTAGACACCTTTTCACCTCAGATAATCGTGTAAATTAGATCACAAAGTGCTGTGACAATGCGATAATATCGATCATGAGCATATTAGATTATGTTTTGATGGTGCTCCTATTACAGATGTGAATGCTAATAATATAAAGTAAAAGTAAAGTTAAGATTAAATCTTGAAGAATAATTAAAGTAAATGCATATAGAGGTTTTAGATTATTCTCATTTAGTAAATATCATGGATACATTAAATTATTATAAGATGTCATATATTAGTAATGTATGAAAAACTAGTATGCATATTATTTTTTTTCCTTGGGTTATTGTAGTTTAGAACTGCGATTTCTCTCGTGTTAAGATAACTTATTTTGTTGTTTTAATATTTTTTTCATCTTTTAAACTTTTAAATACGATGAATGGTAGACAAACTAATATGTATAGAAGAGAACAACAATCGGAAATATAAAACTTTTACTTGCTAATTAAATTATTTTCTTTAGTGTCTATTTCATGAATATTTGAATACTAAACGGTTGGTGATAGAAATAACATAATAGAATTTAATTCCAACGTCAAATCGTCTATTCCCGCGTTGGTTAATTACAAAGCCTCAAGCCAGATCATGACAATCACGACGTACAACAAGAGTATTGCTTGTGGTTTGCTCGCTGGGAAGGAACGAGGGGATTGGAAATCCTGCCTTACAGCTGCAATAGCTAGTGAGCATCTATGGGATAGCGGGGTATGGAGCCTCTGTAGACACGATCCTTCTCCTCCTTTAATTAGGAGGTGATAAAGTCACGATTACCGAAGTTTGTGCAGAAGGCAACAAAGTGGTAACGACTTATAGAGAACTGGAATTTCATTTTTTCTTCTCATGCTCTGATTTAATGATCGCAACATACAGAGACTTGAAACTCACATGCTTGTTGGGAAGGCGGCGACAGATCTTTCGTCTCCTATGAAGACCAACGAGCCAATTTTTCCAATAATCAGTGGGAAAATTAAGGCTTACCCTAGTTCTAGAAAAGTCACAATTTGAGCGAGTTGACTGCGATCGAACGAAAAAAAAACAGTTCCGATTCAAACCAACTACGGGATCGCAACATATAGGCTTTGAAAACTACATGAAGTAATAACATCCAAAAAAATAGATGATCTGGAGGAGAAATTGGAAGAGCATGTATGCCAAATCAGCCCTAGAATGAAGGAGTGTTTCTGATTGATGTAGGGGCGATTTATGTCTATAGAGGGATGATTTTCTTCCATGTAGATCAGATTTACGATCCCGAAAGAAATGATGAATAAACTGGTTAAGTTTCACGCAAATTTGTAACCGCTTGTAGTAGGATCGAGCAGCGATGTTAGGAGTGTACTCAAGTGATAACACTTGGACGGAATAATCCAACATCGAAATAATTGGAACGAGCGTCAGTAGGCAGAGTGGGATGGTGTGTGATTCAAGGTTAGAGAAGACCGATTTGAAGAATTTTCGCCTGAATTAAGGAACCATGGTTGGTGAGACACCGACAGATGGCTTCATCTAACTGCGTCAACACCTTTTGTTACAGTAGCCTTGTGGGCAGAAGGCGAGGCGGGAGCCTATGAGGATAAGTAGGCAGACTATGGGGCGAGCTAGACTTATGGAAAGAGGAAATCCGATATGAGTCACAAAATAAAATCCAACCCCTACTTCATGGGCAGAATGAACTTTGGTTGAGAGAATTGGCAAGACAACTCGCGCATAAGGAAGTTAAATATGCCGATCTTCGAGGAGAACACACACATGGGTGGGTGTACTTGGTGGAGCGATATTTAACAGTGAGTTGACTAAATGGGGTGAAGAAGCTCATGGTGGTAGGGTTATGTTTGGAGGGGAAAACTCTAGCATAAGTTCACTGGAGAATGTCTAAATACCTGATTTGCTCATGAGAAAAATTAAGGATTGCTTGTGGAACGTTTTGGAGTCATTCGGGAAGGAGACTTACACAAGCAGTTCCTTGCATTAATTCAAGAAAGGTCTGTCATGGGGTATAGGAAGTCGAGCTCTTGTCAGGATGGTTGAGGGAGATTTCTAAAGTGGTATTGAAGCGAAATTTCACGAAGGGTCTAAAGCCAGACTTATTTGCAACATTTTGATTTTTGAGACTGCGGGGATTTGGAAAGACCATGGAGCAACCTATGTAACGTCCCGTTTTAGTTACCTAGGGGGAGGGGAAACAAAAATAGATGGAGAATAAACGAGAAGGTCTAGAAGTCAAAGAGGGGGGAGATGAACTGAGAGGGTTGAGAAATCGAAAGGATACGTTCGTTTATGAATGACGCGGTAGAGACGAGTTTTACTTACTTGAGATTCGAGCTGCAGGTGTCAATTAGAGGAGACATCAAGCAGCTCTCGTGAGGAGTGAGCGTAGAGGAGGCAGAGGAAGAGGATGACGAAAGAGGAGTTTCATTGCGTGCGTAAGTGCTTCGTTCATGCCCTAGCCAACCATCGAAGAAGAAGAGCAGAGGAAGAGGCATCACGCTGAGAAGAGCCGACGGGTTGAGTTCTTGGATTCGTGTGGGAGGGAGTCGAAGCCAAACTCTCGATCCAAATCTCTTGTGCAGAAGAGGTGTTCGAGTTGAAGGAGAAGGGAAGAAGAAATTCGTGCCAGCTGGACTGAGCTTAGGGGAGAGCGAAGTTAAGGGTTTAAAATGATAAATTTATTAATTTAATATATTATTAATTATTAATGATAAGGTTTAATTAAATTAGGACTCAAGTTAAAGAAGTTTAAGTTCTGGATCGAGGGCAGGGTGGCGGCAGCAAAAAATGTTAGGATTTGAGTTATTAAATCTGTAAGATAATGCTACATAAAATGAATATGGCTTTAACTTTTAATGCCCGAAACAAAATTAATAGGATGCTTTGAGATTTTACAGCCAGTTTAATTAGAAGCCCAAACATGAGTATTAGAAGGGATACCCTTGCCAAAATAAATGGAGCATTTTGCCAAGTTGAACATCATTCCAGATGTGTTTTGAAAGTCTATCAGCTAAGACATGATAGCTTTGATAGCACGTTTGCTAGCATTTAAGAACAAAATAGCATCGTCTGCATTAGCAAGATGACTCACCACAATTTTGGACTTTTTAGAATATTGTATGTAAGCATGATCATAATGCAACTTATTGGTAAGCCTAGAGAGATAATCAAAAGCAATGATAAAAATAGTGGGTGAGAGAGGACCATCTTGTTTAAAGCCCCTATTAACATTAAAAAAATCATAAGCTTTACCATAACCATCACACTGTAGCTATTGTTAGAAAGCTACTTCTGAATAAGAGAGCAAAAGTCTTATTGGAAGCCTTTAACCTGCAAAATATTAATAATAAAGTCTCAGCTTATAGTATCAAAAACTTTCTTAATGTCTAATTTGAGGACCATGTTTCCACCCTTGCATTTTTTGTTCAAATTTTCAATGATCTCCTGTGCTAAAAGGATGTTATCAGTAATATCCCTACCCTTGATAAAAGCAGACTGCTGAGCAGCAATGATTTTAGAAAGATGAGGTTGCAATCTGTTCACTATAATTTTACTTATAACTTTAGATATCACAGTGGTTAGAGAAAAAGGACGAAAATTGTCCCAGGATATCTTATCATTACTTTTAGGGATAAACACAATCAAAGCAAAGGTGAAATATTTATCAGGATTATCTCCAAGGAAGAATTTTTGAGTAGTAGGTGGGATATCATGTAGGTGGGATATCATGCGATTCAAGATTTATGTTGGCAGCAGGTAAAGTAGTGAGTGTGTTGTTATGTGAATTTTTGAGCTGAGGATTCAATCGAAAACAAGATGAGTTTTGATGACCAAACAT
>JXCR01058521.1:0-25016 GCA_002079205.1 Phalaenopsis hybrid cultivar
ATATATATATATATTACAAACAATCAGATAACAATTTTCTTATAATCACTATACTTTAACATGTTAGGTTGAAAAAAAGAATTGTTTTCCGCCAGAAAAATTTCTATAAAACACAAGAAAACAATCCCCCAAACGTACTTGCGATATCGGTCTGAAACACAAAACACAGAAAAAACTGTACATATATGTATCGATATATGTGTATATATATGTATATGTTGAATCCAAATATGTTTATTAGACCCTGCACATTGAATAGAACATTGTACCAAGGAAGGAAGATTGAGAGAAGGAGAGATAAAAAGAAAACGAGAGAGAGAGAAGAGGAAGACTTCCACTGATCAGGGAAGAAGGGGGTGTTCTCCGGGCCTGTGGACCAATTTATTTCTCTAAAAGTAAAGGTTACAAGTTAGGGAGTCCAAATGTTATTTTACATCATGAAACTCTCTTATTTATGTAAGACATGAAGGGTAAAAAGTATATAAAATTTACTTATTTAAGCTTGCTTTGAGAAGAGACAATGGACATTCTAATCCATTTATCTTGGACCACCAAATTGCTTTGAGATTCACATAGACAATTTTTTAATATACAGTATATATATAAAGATTTTGTCGAAGGCTATTATACTAGCCTCCCGACCAGCCTCATGTGCATAAGAATTATATATATATATATATATATATATAAGAATGAGCGGAGGCTATGATACAAGTCCCGATCTTCCTTCATGCGCTTATAATTCGAGGACCACACTCTAAACTCGTAGGGGGATTAGACTAGAGGGGACTTACAATTGACAAGCACAGACTAGAGGGGACTTACAATTGACAAGCACATGTCTGATATATATGTGTGTGTGTGTGTGTGTGTGTGTGTGTGTGTGTGTGTCTATATATATATATATTATGCATGTATGCATGTATGTATGTAGATATACATGTATATATATATCATGTGCACTTGCTAAATATAATTAAGATATTTTAAAATTCTATTTTGTGTTTTGAAAAATGACTGCAATAAAGCGAAAAATCGGTTCGAGAAAAATCGCAAAATAGAAAATAACAAAAACACACAGATTTACGTGGTTCGGCAAATTACCTACGTCCACGGAGCTGCAGAGGATTTTATTAGCCTAAGGAATTACACTCGTCGATCACCTCGACGATTACAAGAAATCACTCACACGCTCTCTTGCTCACTCTCTCTCTCTCTCTCCTCACACACCCTCTCTCTATCTCTCTCTCTAACCGAGCAAAAATTTTTCTGTGCGGACTCCTGACGTAGCTTTACGTGCGGCGCAGGGTATTCCTGAGTTATTTTTAGGTTATTTATGGGTTATTTCGGTTTATTTTTGAGTTATTTATGAGTTATTTCGGGATTATTGAAAATAACCCATAAATAACTTGAAAATCACTCGGGAATAACTTGCACTGCACGTAGAAGTACATCAAGTGTCCGGACAAAAAATGCACGCCTAATCGAGAGCCACCCAACGTGAAGACTAAAGCAGGGAAACCTCGCAAGCTTTTCTTACTTCCCGTAACCAGTAGACTTCAGAGGAGAATTTGGGAGGAGTTGCATCTATACGATGTTCTAGATGCATCAATTTAAAGCATGCCTTTTCAGCGCAAAAGGCAAGAACCATCAAGCATAAAAAGGAAGCAGGAATATTTTCTTTTTCCAATTCGTGAATAGCTGGCTTCCTTAGATGGATGAGGCGGAATCCCAAAGCAGAAGTAGATCAAAGAAGTTGCAGCAATCAACTAAAGGAAAGACAAGATTAGTTAAATTAATCAATCCAATTTATGTCATAAATGCAGACGTTGTGAACAGGGAAGAGGACCAGGATCCAATACTTAATAATTCTCTCATTTGGAGACTGGGACATCAACTGCACCCACTGGCTGCATCATCCGCTTGTTGTATCGACATTTTCCTCAAACATTATATCATCCACACCTGCAACTCAAAGCCCTGGTCTTCACGTCAGAAGATAAATTGAAGATGCAAACAACTTCAGTTTCTCAAAAGTAACACCTTTTGTTGATATATCACAGTCAACGTAGTCGTGTACCTCCAAGCGTTTTCCTGGGTTACTCATTAATCTGCTTACAACTCTCACTACATGGGTAATATTACGTCTCAGCTGAAGACATTTTTCAACAAGTCATGTCTTGTACCTCTTAATGTCATCAAACGCAGTCTTCACCCGATACACCCACTTATGCATTTTTGTCTTCCCTGGTGGAAGTTCTGTCAGCTCTCACTTGCTCGAACTTTCATCTTGCAAAATTTTTTCATAGCTCTGTGGTTCTCCACCATCTGTCCGTATAAGATCTGGTTTTCCCGCCTTCAGCGCTCTGTCATCTTTCAGGAAACTGACTTTCTTCTGCTTCTCCATAACGCTCATCTGACTCATGTGTCCACACCTGAGCAAACATGTAGTCATATATAGTGTGTCAGTTTTCTTACCTCGAGCCAATATTAATGCTCTTTTAGTAACCTTCCAGCTACTATCTGAGAACACTACTGAATAACCACCCTCATTGAGCTGTCCAACAAAAATGAGGTTTTCTTCAACTCAAGAACGTGCCTAACTTTTTACAAAGTCCATTTGTTTTTTAGGGAGTGCAATTTCAACGTCTCTCATCCCTACCACGTCCATAGCCTTTCCATCAGCCAAATGTAGTTTCCCAAAGTCGCCTGCAACATAATTTTGCATCAGCTCCCGGTGGGATGATGTATGAAAGGAAGCCTCTGAATCCAACATTTAGTCATCAACAGCATTCAGTCATTAACATAACTGTGAACTGCCAACAATAACGCATAATGTATTTCTTTAGTTACAATATTAGCGTCATCATTCTCCTTCTTTAGATTCTTGCAGTTCTTTTTTATGTTGTTAACCTTGCCACAATTATAGCAGGTTGTCTGCTAACCAAACTTTGATTTTGATCTTCCTCTGTTTGAGTTCATATCCTGTGATATCCCTTTGGAATCAACAATCAGAGTCAAACTCGAAACTGAGGTCTCGCCAGAACCTTTCCTGCGCACCTCCTCAGCCAAAATCAAATCACAAATATCATCATATTTCAGTTTAGATTTACCTGCAGAACTGCTAATTGGCATCTTCATGCAGCAATCAACTAAAGGAAATCAAAGAAGTTGCAGCAACCAACTAAAGGAAAGACAAGATTAATTAAATTAATCAATCCAATTTATGTCATAAATGCAGATGTTGTGAACAGGGAAGAGGACCGGGCTCCAATATTTAACATTTTAGTACGGTAGCCTTCTTAACATTTGAAATCAAGTGAGAAGGAATATTATTGGAAACAATATTCTGAAAAATATTTCTAGCATTAACTTGAGAAAAAGGTGTATTATCAATGCACGTGAAACTTCAATAATAGATGAATTATTAGGGTAGAATATCTTCATTGCCTTTAGAACGCTAAAATATTGCTAGAAGAAACCCCAACAATAATATTCAAATCAAGTTCCGACAAAATAGAGTTAATATTAGGATCGGAGAGGAACAAATTCTTTAGACACTGGGGTTTACTCCATCTTGGGATCATAAATAGACATATTTCTACTTCTCCCCAGAAAAGTTGGAATAGCAAAAGTAGATTAGTAAGCTGAGCAAAGGCACAACAATTTTTTGTAAGGCATGGATCTGCACTCATAAATAATAAACAATTTATTTACCCATAATATCCAATGTAATGGAGTCAGGTAGAATTAAATCAATAGCAATCTGAACACTTATCCTAACAAACAGTAATCTCGAATCTTCAGTTGTAAAGGAACCAACAAATAACTGAATGCCTATCTTACTAGCAATTTTGCAAATTTCAGACTCCTCCCTGCAACAATGAGAAAGATTAGAGAATTTCACCACACATGCACTTCAAAAATTTTTTTGGAGGTTTAAAATCAGAAGACCATTTTATAAATATAAACCATTTATCATTAATAAACCAAGGTAGCAAGGTCCCCCCATGATAACATAATCTAAATATTAAACATAGAAAAACTTAAATATAAAAAACTCTTTCGTAAGAAAGGTGTCATCTTAATAGCTTGAAACAAATGACAATAAAAATCCTTTTTTGTAAGCATATACTCTACCAAGGCCATATTTCACTATTTTGAACATCACAGAGCTTCTAATTTTGGGAAACACACCATATCATATGCAGAAGGGATATATCAGAGAGTAAAGAAGAAGAAGAAGAGAGAAGAATAGAGAAGATCAACCCTTTACAGTTAAGAGATGGGTCGGGGCCAAGTAAATATCAAGATGAAGAAGAAGGAAAATGAGGAAAAAAGAGAGATATATGAGAAGAAAGATGGGTAAAGCCCTTAAACCCAAAAGTTAAAACAAATGAACAATTAGAAAAAGAAAACACAAGGGCCTTTCCAAGAGAAATGAAAAGAAATGAAATGAAGCCCCGTGAAACCCTAGCAAAACCTTCTTTGGACTCTAATAGATTGAACTAGTTACTCTAGCTCAATTTTTCAAACCTTACTCACATACAAATAAGAATGACGCACCTTCTCTACCTTGTTACAATAAGCACATACAAAGTTTTGTCCCTTTTTTTATAATAAATATTATAAATATTCAAATAATGCACACCCACACACAACCATATAAAGGAATGAAATTTTAACACTATCTTTTTCTTTCTTTTTACTTATTAAGTAGAATGAAACGAAAGGAGGAAAAGAGCGAGCAGAGAAATACTTTCATTTGATTTAATATTTTAGTGCATTCAAACTCGAAAACTAGAAAGGTAAGTATTCACTTCTACTCTATTTGATTTAATATATATATAGTAGTTTATTTAAATTATAAAATATGTGAATGTGTTTGAATGATTCTATCACTTATTATATTCCTTGTTTTCTTTTTTTGCTAAAGTTTTTATGAATTAAAGTATGATTTGTTGCGCTGAATTTTTTTTTAATTATTTTTGGAAAAATGTATAAAGCATATGTTGTTACATTGTAATTTCTTGGTACAATTGGATGATAGTTGATAATTATTATTATTTTCTATATTTGAAAAATCAATTTTTTAGAAAATAATTAAGATAAATATATTTAATTAGAAAAATTATTTAATGCGACTAAATATGCTTTTTTTTTTATATTTTCGGAAAATTGATCGTTTTAATCATTGCAATAAAAGATAATTTGACCTTATTAAGACTATCCAAAATCTTAAAAAATTCAAGCAAAAAAATAAAAGAAGAAAATAAAATGATGTCGTTGCAGCTTAATTAAATAGCCTTGAAAATGAGGAAAAATTATTTCATACAGATCCGACACCGCATGCAGCTTGCGTGCGGTGTCCGATTTGGACCGCAAATCACGTGATCTACAGTCCTGATGTATTTCGGTGGGCCCCACCTAAATTTTTTTTCTTTTTTTAAAAAAAAATAGAAATAATCCTGACCGTAGATCACCGTGATCTACGATCAGAATCGGACACCGCATGCAGAGATGCATGCTGTGTCGTATGCAATAATTTCCCGAAAATGAGACAATAAAAAATGAAACTTTTCTATATTTAGATTTTGAATTGTTCACGTAACATTAACTTATAAATACCCACGCGACAAGCGAATGAACGCAAAATATTTTTTCTCTGTTCTCATCTGCCTCCTCTTTCTACATAAAGAAGGACGAAGAAAGCTAAAGCAGAAGTTATATTAGTGATTATTCTGATAGTTGGAGGTTGTTGGGAGCATGGATCATCACCGGAAGTGGAAGAAAACGGAGGAGAAATGGCGGCCAAGGGATGAGGGATTCATGACAACGCACGATCGCCGGTCAGCTTCTCCTGGTAATATAATTTTTTTCTTAGGATAAAAATCTCTGTTTTAATGAATGTTGCTCGGTTTTTCTTCTACAGTTTGTAGTTTGTCTGTGCCAGCATTGTTTTTTATTTGACCTCCGTTGAGTTAATTGAGCATCAATGATGAAGGAATTATTCGGCCGTAAAGATGTTAGTTGTTTTGGTTTTTGACTTAAATTTGAGTTTTTTTGTGTGTAACAAATTTGTGATTATGGTGAGTGGTTGGAAGAAGATGCAGAAGTATGAGTACTTCTTTGGTTATTTCTTACTTCTCTTGTAAATTCTTTTGGATTTACATATATAACATTTAAAATTTGGTATTTCTATTTATATCCTTTTGGTGATATAATTTCATATGAAAGGCGCATTTTTTAAGAAGTTATTTTCTTATGTCTTGATAAAGATTTGAAATTTATGAATGTAAATATTTAACTTTAGCTATATTTGAGATGTATATACATATAAAAAATATGTGTTATTTACGTAAAAGCCTATTTTTTCCCTCGGTTATATTTTTGGTTATTATTTTTGGATGGTAAAGATACTTAGAAGTCTTCAAAAAAGACATTTTTATTTGATTAATTCCTAAATAGATTCTATCATGCTTGCTTTTATTTAATATGAGTTTCTTTCATCAATTTCAAAGACTCATCATGCTGTCCAAGTTTCCCTTCACCCTAATCTGTCGTAAATTTAGACTCCTTTCTATATAAAGAACTAGAGAATCATCAATGAAAGGGAAATATATTAACATTTTGAACCAACTCCTTAATAAATTACAGAGCCTTCTATTAAATCAGTTCCCAATTGGGAGAAGAGATTCTGCAGTCAAATTAAATGGAGAGACTTCTGTAAGAAAAAGAGATGGGTGGATGATTACCCAAATGTGCTAAATTGGGATGACTCTGCTGCAAAAGAGGCCTTTGACATTGGTAAAGCTCGCTATTGGGCAGAAATTAACAAACTCTCTTTTGAAATCCCATTGCCAGATCCAGATATGTATATCCAAAATATTGATTATTATCCTTATATCGACCCTTTTCTGATCGAAGACTTGTACGGACAGCCAACACCTCCAGAGACTCCAGAGCATAGTTACATTGATGTTGAACCAACCGGTTGGGATGTTGAAGTTGATGTTAAGCCAACCGGATGGGATGTTGAAGTTGATGTTAAGCCCACCGGTTGGGATGTTGAAGTTGATGTTCCGACCAGTAATATTCCAGAATATATAGTTATCAAACCAAATTCAGTTAATGACATGGTTGATCGTTCTGTTTTTGTTCCATCACTTGCAAGATGGGGTGATGAGTAAGATACTACACCTATAGGATTAGATGATGAAAAAGATACTACTATAATCATTCCACCACCTACAGGATAGAGAAATGAGGAAAATACTAAATCTGTACAGTTCTTATGAGCAGGTATAGGTATAAGAACTTGCGATGAAGGCAAAGTTCAGCTTTAGCTGCAGCACTGTTGGTTATAACAGATTAGCAATCTAATTGATTTTATACAGAGAATATGATTCTTAGAAATTCTTTTGTTATGTTCTCTCTCTCTATTTTTATAGTGAAATTAATACCTTTTCTTTAATCAATTAGGTAGAGATAAATAATTTAAATTAAAAAAAGGCTGGGGTTTATATACTCTAATTTAAATGGCTGTTAATTTTTTTTTGTAATTTTGGCTGTTCTGGTTATGTTCTATATATATTTTGTAATTACTTGAAAATAATCAAAATATTAATGTTTCAAATTTTTTATGTAAATTCATGCACAAAATATCCAATAATGAAATATTCTGATTAGAAAAATATACATTATTTAAATTAGTGGAAATGTCATTGAATTAATTAAATTAGTGGCACATTTCCTTAACTGATGGCGGTCAACGCTTAAACGGTGTTTTTTACCTCTATAAAAAAACTGACAGGTGTTACACTTTTTCGACAGTTTATCTTTCAATTATAAAAAAAGACGCAAAAACAACGTATAACTGATTGTTTTGTCAGCTTAAAAAACTGACAGGGGTGACACTTTTCAGACTTGTATGTCTTCGCTATTACCAATAGAAGAACCGTCAGTTATATGAACCGACGATTATCTATAACTCAAGTTTTCTTGAAAAAAATTATGACATTAAATTGCAGGATAATCGTCGATAAACTTATACCTTTGGAATATTAGTCGGTTTTAGAATTACTAGCGTTTTACCTAAAACTTAAAACCGTCAGCAACATTAAAAACGACGGTTTTTCTTATCATAACTGATAAATTGTGGCCGTCGAAAAAGACCTAAATTTCTGCAGTGTTCTCAAAATTTGGTGAAATCTCCAAGTGGCATATTTCCTCAAATGATAGTAGTAAACTATAAGCAATATTTATATTCTCGTAGTTAATGAATTTTTAGTTGTTCTCTTATTTTTGATATATATGATTTTAAAATTTTGAGTGTTATAAATATAAATATGAATATTTAGATGTTAGATATACAAATACATAAGAGTTATGTGATATGTAAGTAAATAATAGTTACCATCTCTATCTACTCCCATCAACAAAACCACAAGCAACCTATACATAAAATCATCACCTCTCAACTCATTGTCTTCATTTATATTGTTTTATCCAAAAATAAAATAAAATAATCCTGAAAAATATAATATTCAGGATAAAATTTGAGCTTGATGATGTAATAAAAAAATAAACTATTTTAAGTTGATATAATTAGTTCAATGATATTTCCACTAATTAATTAATGTTTCATTATTGAATATTTTGTGCATGATTTTACATCAAAGTTTTGTGGTACATAAAAACTCATACACTTATACAAGTAATTATAAAAATACATAGAGCATCACCAGAATAGCCAGAATTACTAAAAAAATATATTAATAACAGCCATTTAAATTAGAGTATTTAAACGCCAAGCATTTTTTGTTAATTTTAATTAATTATATATAGCTATTTGATAATACAAAAAAGAGAAAGAACGAAATAAAAGAATTTCTAAGAATCATATTCTCTATATAAAATCAATTAGATTGCTAATCTGTTATAACCAACACTATTGCTGCTAAAACTGAACTTTGCCTTCATCGCAAGTTCTCATACCTATACCTGATCATAAGAACTGCACAGATCTATTTTTTTTTGCTTATTTTTTAGAAGAATTACAGGTCTTATATCTATATATATATATATCTGCTTAAAAAAACAGTAAAGATCAATTTTTTGTCTTTTTTTGGAGTTGCTTCACCAGAACAAAAGTTTCTATTTTTATTTCTCCTTCGATATCTTTTAGGACGAGGGGCACCGCCATTTCCACACTCACATCGTTCTCAAGAATTAATTACTTCAGTAGAGAGTTTATTGTCATGTGTCATATCTTGTTGCAAGCCTGTTCCCGTTGGTGATGGAATGATCATTGTAGCTTTCTTATCATCTGATTCTGTAGGTGATGAAATGATTGTAGTATCTCCCCATTTTGTAGATGATGGAATGATCGTAACATCTCTCTCGTCAACCCATTCTGTAGGTAGTGTAATGATCGTAATATCTCTCTCGTTGACCCATCCTGTAGGTGGTGGAATGATTGTAGTATTATCTTCCTCCTCACCTAATCATGTAGGTGGTGGAATGATATTAGTAGTGTCTTTCTCATCTACCCATACTGTAGGTGGTGGAATGATTTTAGTAGTATCTTTCTCTTCTCCTCGTGTTGTAGGTGTTGGAATTATTGTAGCAGTATCGTTCTTATCAACTGATCCTGTAAGTGGTGGAATGATTGTAGTAGTATCTTTCTCATCACCCAATCTTGTAGGCGGTGGAATGATCTTAGTATTTTCTTCAGCACGCAATCCTGTAGGTGGTGAAATGATTGTACAAGTATCTTCCTCATCATCTGATCTTGTAGGTGATGGATTGATCATAGTATTTTCCCTGTCTCCCCTTCCTATAGGTGGTGGAATGATTTTAGTTGTATCTTCCTCATCACCCGATCTTGCAGCTGGTGGAATGATTATAGTATTTTCCTCGTCTCCCCGTCCTATAGGTGTTGGAATGATTGTAGTAGTATCGTTCTTATCAACCGATACTAAAAGTGGTGGAATGATTGTAGTAGTATCTTTCCCATCACCCAATCTTGTAAGCGGTGGAATGATCTTAGTATTTTCCTCATCACCCCATCCTGTAGGTGGTGGAATGATTGTACTAGTATCTTCCTCATCACCTGATTTTGTAGGTTGTGGAATGATCATAGTACTTTCCTCATCACTCCTCCCTGTAGGCGGTGGAATGATTTTAGTAGTATCTTCCTCATCACCCAATCTTGCAAGTGATCCTGCAGATGGTGGAATGATCTCAGTATCTTCCCCACCTCGGCCCCATCCTACAGGTGATGCAATGATTGTAGTAGTATCTTTCTCATCGCCCGATCCTGTAGCTGTTGGAATGATCTTTGTATTTTCCTCATCTCCCCATCCTGCAGGTGATGGAATGATTGTAGTATTATCTTTCTTATCATTTGATTTTGTAGGTGGTGGAATGATCATAATATTTTTCTCATCTCCCCATCCTGTAGGCATAATATCTTTCTCATCACCCCATCCAGTAGGTGTAATATCTTCTTCGTCACCCCATCTTGCAGATGATGGAACAAAAACAGAACTAACAGCCATGTCATTAATTGAATTTGGTTTGATAACAATAAATTCTGGAATTTTTCTAGTCGGAGTTTCAACATCCCATCCCGTTGGTATAACATCAATGTAACTAAGGTCTGGAGTTTCTGGTGGCTTTTTATACAAGTCTTCGATCAACAAAGGGTCTATATAAGGATTATAATCAATATCTTGAATAAACATATCTGGATCTGGTAATGGGATTTCAAAAGAGAGTTTCTTAATTTTTGCCCAATAGCGAGCTTTACCAATGTCGAAGGCCTCTTTTGCAGCAGAGTCATCCCAATTTAGCACACTTGGGTAACTATCCACCCATCTCTTTTTCTTACAGAAGTCTCTCCATTTAATTTGACCGCAGAATCCCTTCTCCCAGTTGGGAACTGATTTAAAAAAAGTCCCTGTAATTCATTAAAAAGTCAGAAAGTTAATATATTTTTCATTCAATGATGATTCTCTAGTTCTTTGTATAGAAATGTGTCTAAAGTTACACCAAATCAGGGTGAACGGAAACTGGGACAGCATAATGAGTTTTTGAAGTTGATGAAAGAAACTCATAAATTAAGTAAAAGCATGCATGAAACAAGCTATTTAGGAATGAATCTACAAAAATAATAATAACAATAAAAATAAAATAAAAAAGGTAAAATCCTGATTACATTGACTGGCATTTATTGTTGCAACATATACTATTTAGTAAAAATTTTCTTCTTTAATTATATACAACTCTTTATTATTTTTATTCTTACTAACATCATGTTTAATTAAATAAAAATGTTATTTTTGAAGATTTTTTAGTATCTTTACCATCAAAAAATAATAACCAAAAATAGGACCGACGGAAAAAAAAAGTCTTTTACGTAAATACCACATAATTTTTGTATTTACATCTCAAATATAGCTAAAGTTAAATGTTTGCATTCATAACTTTCAAATCCTTACCAAGACATAAAAAAATATTATTTTACTAACTTTTTAACAAAAAATGTGACTTTGCCCGTTTCCGTATGGAATTATAGCACCAAAATGCTATAAAGAGAAATATTATAAACAGAAATACCAAATTTTATAGGTTTTATGTATAAATCCAAAAGAATCTCCAATATGTAGTAAGAGTACTGCTGCATCTTCTTCCAACCACTCACTAAAATGACAAATTTTTTACACAAAAAACTCAAATTTAAGTCAAAAACGAAAACTACTAACATCATTAGGCTCTAATGATTCTTTCATCATTGATACTCAATCACCACTATAGAAAACAATTAAAAACAATGCTGACGCTGACAAACTACGAACCCTAAAAGAGCAACAGAACAACATTCGTTAAAAAGGAGATTTTTATCCTAAGAAAAAAAAGTATATTACCAGGAGAAGCCGACCGGCGATCGAGCGTTGTCATGAATCCCTCGTCCTTTGGCCGCCATTCCTGCTCCGTTTTCTTCCACTTCCGCTGATGATTCATGCTCCCAACAAACTCCAGCTATCAGAATAATCAATAATATACCTTCTGCTTCAGTTTTCTTCCTTCTTCTTTATATAGAAATAGGAGGGAGATGGAGATGAGAGCAGAGAAAGAACAAAACGAATATTTTACGTTCATTTCCTCGTCACTTGGGTATTTATAAGTAAATCTTACATGAACACTTCAAAATCTAAATATAGAAAATTTTCATTTTTATTATGTCTCATTTTTTTAGAACTATTTAACTAAAATTCGGCTGGGTGCAACGGTATCATTTCTATTTTTTCTTAAATTTTTTCCTTTAATTTTTTTATGATTTTGGTAGTTTTAATGAGATTAAAATATGTTTTATTGTGATAACTAAAATGATCAATTTTCCAAAAATATAGAAAACATATTTAGTCTCATTACTATGAAAGAATTTTTCTAATTAAATATATTTATTTTAATTGTTTTCTAAAAAAATTGATTTTTCAAATATAGAAATAAATAATAATTATCAGCAAAAAGGTTTATGAGGAATCATCATCTTCTTGTATCAAGAAATTAGAGTGTAACAACATATGCTTTATATCTTTTTCAAAAATAAAAAAAATGCAGTGCAACAAATCATACAATAATTCATAAATAATTAAAAAAATTTAAAAATTTAAAAATAACATAACACATTAAAGAAAAAAAAGAAAACAAGGAAGATAATAACTGATAGAATCATTCAAACACAATCACATATTTTTTAATTTAAATAAACTACTATAAATATTAAATCAAATAGAGTAGAAGTGAATGCACTAAAATACTAAATAACTGCTCTATCTTTCCCTCCCTTCATTTCATTCTTACTAATAAGGAAAGGTAAAGAAAAAGAAGATGTTAAAATATCATTCCTTTATATGGTTTTGTGTGGGTGTGCACTATTTGAATATTTATAATATTTATTATAAAAAAAAGGGTCAAAACTTTGTATGTTCTTATTGTAACAAGGTAGAGAAGGCGTATCATTCTTATTTGTACGTGAGGAAGGTTTGAAATATCGAGTTGGAGTAACTAGTTCAATCGATTAGAGTCCATAGAAGGCTTTGCTAGGGTTCAAGTGGCTTTCTTCCATTTCTTTTCATTTCTCTTGAAAAAGCACTTGTGTTTTCTTTTTCTAATTTTTCTTTTGTTTCACTTTTTGGTTTATGGGCTTTACCCCTCTTTCTTCTCATATATCTCTCAATGACTTTAAGAGAAAAATAATAATAATGAAAGGCTCTAGTTATAGTTTAATAAAGAATGAATCTTAATATAAATTCAATAAAGATAATTGATAGATTATTAAAAAAAAATCAAACAAAGAATGAATCTTCAATGTCGTGATCATCCAAAATTTATAATCCAAGCTAACTTTTCAATTTCGCTGAGATGCGAATTTTCTGGCAAAGATTTTACTACATAAGAAAGAACTCAGAGAAATTCATGTTGACAGAGAATATATTTGTTGGTCTAAGCAGTTGTTCATGGCCACTTTTATCAAGCCATAAATCTGCATTACAAATATGGATTAAAACCTTTTTTATTGCAGCTTATAAGCCATTACAATAAGTAAATAAAACTAGAATTCATGTTGACAGAGAAAAATAATAGAAAAAAATTCCATTTAAAAAGAAACAGAATATTTTATAAGCCAATTTTCTCTTATTTACTATTAATAAAAATATAGATACTCTTAAGTCATATATAGTGATTAAAAGCTGAGAGAATATTTGGGTTCTTTGCCAGGATTGAAGAGGCCATAATGATTCTCAGTCCCTTGTGNAACTTTACTTTCACCTTTTTAAAATGCTACACCCACGTCAAATAGTAGTCTCCGAATGGGAGGTTTAAAAACCTAATTGATACATTATTGTTTGACTTGTTAGTAGCCTCATTCTACTCTTTTCTTCTTTATCATTTTCTAGTTTTTATATCTCAGCCCATAAATTTGATCAGTTTGCACAAACTCAAAGACTTTAAGAGAAAATTTATAATAATGAAAAACTTCTAGTTATAGCTTCGTATTCTAATGCTTTGAAACATAAATAATTGCTAGACTTTTTAAAAAATATCATATAAAAAATGAATCTTAATAAAAATTCAACAAAGATAATTGATAGATTATAAAAATAATAGTAATTGGTAGATTATTATAAAGATAATTGATAGATTTTTAAAAAAATATGAAATAAAGAATGAATCTTCTATTTCGTGATCATCCAAATTTTATTTTCAATAAATTTATAATCCAAACGAACTTTTCAACTTCGCTGAGATGGGAATTCTCTGGCAAAGATTTTGGTAGATAAGAAACAACTCAGAAGACCTCATTTGCAGCTTACTAATATATATGTTGATCTAAGTCGTTGTCCATCAGCACTTTTATCAAGCCATAACTCTGCATTACAAATATAGATTTCAACCTTTTTTATTGCAACTTATAAACCATTACAAGAAGTAAAATAAAACTAGAATTCATGTTGAAAAGGAAAAATAAATTAAAAAAAAATTACATTTAAAAAGAAATAGAATAATTTATCAGCAAACCTTCTCTTATTTTCTATTAATAAAAATATAGATACTCTCAAGTCATGCATATGCCGGCTTAAGGATTGATTCATCACTGTGCCCCAAATATAGTAATTAAAAGCTGAGAGAATATTTGGGTTCTTTGCCAGGATTGAAGAGGCCATAATGATTCTCAGTCCCTTGTGGTTGTTTGAGGTTCTCATCAAACATGGCAAATAAATATGTCTCAATGTAATTCCCAGGTCTCTTGGGTGTTCCCTGCCCAACATGCTGTATAAGTTTGGAGATATAGGTCTGTGCATTCTGTTGCGTGGCCGAATCCCCTCCTTCCGATGGCCAGCCACTCTCCGACACCACTATCGTGACGTCGCCACCACCCACCTTCTCAAGCGCCGAGTAGAGAGCATCAATGATTGCATCAAACAAATTCCAATATTGAANGGTGACGTCGCCACCACCCACCTTCTCAAGCGCCGAGTAGACAGCATCAATGATTGCATCAAACAAATTCCAATATTGAAGTTGTCCGTCGTAGACAACTGTGTTGGGTGAATTAAAGAGCGCATAGTCGAGGGAGTTATGAATTGGGTCGCCAATGTGGCTGAAGTATGGGTATACATTGACGAGGAGTGGGGCGCCATTTGTAGCGAGGAAACTGATGATTGGTTGGAGAGTGGCGAGCGCGTCTGAGGAAAATACACCAGCAGAGGGAGGATAAGAGTTTCCGAAGACATCGGTGGAAATTGACGTTGAGACTTTAATCCGATCATGAAGTCCGTCGGACTGCAAAGCATTATGCAGATTCTGCATTGCAGGGAGAATGTTCTGCGCAAGAGGGCCTGGGATGAGCTCGTTACCAACGGCTATGTAACGGAAGTTAACATCTGGGAAGGCTTGGATGTAGTTCTGAACCCATGAATAAGCAGCAGAGGGATCAGACGAGAAAGTCGAGGGATCGGGGATGTCGACGGTGACGACAATGTTTGTGCCTCTGAGGGCTTGGAAAACATCCGGATTGTAATCGTAGACTCGAATCCCTCCTATATTATTTGATTTGTAAAGGTCGATGACTTCATTAGGTGGAGGGAGATTGTTCCCCACTCTTCCGTAGCACACACCAATGGATTCCACATCTGTCCACCATTTAGTAAATAATAATGTCATAAGATATGAAAAATAAAAGTTTATGGAGATGATAAATAAATTATATATGTGGAAAATTAAATGTTATGATAAAAGAGAAAAATTGAAACCTGCAAAGANGGAACATTTAGTAAATATTAATGCCATAAGATATGAAAAATACAAGTTTATGAAGATGATAAATAAATTATATATGTGGAAAATTAAATGTTATGATAAAAGAGAAAAATTGAAACCTGCAAAGAGGAAGCTAAGAAGCAATCCTGTGGCCACGGTAGAGATGAAACTATTGTTTGCGGCCATTGCTAGCTCTCAAGAGATTAATGATCGAATGTGATGTTTTTTGCTTGATGAAATACTCAATATATAGTAGGGGTGAAGGGCAAATTCAAAATTTTCAACTATTTTTTTNTTATGATAAAAGAGAAAAATTGAAACCTGCAATGAGGAAGCTAAGAAGCAATCCCGTGGCTACAGTAGAGATGAAACTATTGTTTGCGGCCATTGCTAGCTCTCAAGAGATTAATGATCGAATGTGATGTTTTTTGNTACGGCAGAGATGAAACTATTGTTTTCGGCCATTGCTAGCTCTCAAGAGATAAATGATCGAATGTGATTTTTTTTGTTTGATGAAATCCTCAATATATAGTAGAGGGCAAATTCAAAATTTTCAACTGAATTTTTAAAGTGAAATTTTAGAGGAATTGGATGGGTAATTAGCATTTATGAGATGCGACAAACTCTGAAATTTTAATTGTGTAGTCTTGGACGCAACTTAAGAATAAAAAATATATAATAATTACAATTTTTAGAGCTGTTAATGACTAAATAATAATAAAGAATGAAATTTGAGTTTCGCAGAAAATTCAAAATTAAGGATAAGATCCATGTTGTTATTACTCCCTACACTTCCTCCTGTTTTGCATAATAGTGTAAGAAATTTTCAGGCTTTTGTTTTTTTCTTTTTTTGGTATTTATTTTATATTTATTAAGACTTTTTTTTTTGTCTGTTTCTATATATGTTTAATCTAAATTTATTCGGTGAGGCATACCCAAGAATTTGAGCCACAGAAACCATGAGGGAGAGCGAGAAAGGGGGACAGAGGGGGAGAAAGAAGGAAAGAGCACGCACAGACTTGCCTCGTAAGGGTATTTCTAGGCTTCGTGACCCATGTTATATTTGGAAAATAGAGGTGAGAAGAGATAATGAGAGAGATTTTTCCTTACAACATATGGGTTAGGAGAGAAGAGCCAAAAAAACCTAGGGAGGCAAAAGCCCCTAATACATGCTCTGGTCATCGTATTCATAGGAGATAAACGGCCAAAGATATAGAATTACATGCTTGCCCCTGCTTTAATGAGAGTATTAAATGATATTGTAGTCTTTTGTTATATCGTTTCATATTTATAACCGTTTTTGACAACTTTACTTGTGTCGGGTTCTTCTGATCGACAGATCCTTGGGTTGGTCGACTGAACTAGTGTCGTCAGCTATTTTGTCTGAACAACGGTCAACTTAATTTGCTCTAGAAAGCCAGTTGGTTTTGAGTACGACAGTCGGTTAGCCTTAGGGCGGCTAGTCAACTCGATCCATTGTTGTCCCTTAGTGATTTTGGAGCCCTTTATGGGGAGTTGTTGAGAGAGCCTCACGGTGGCACTAGTGAGCTTATGGGGTTGGACATTTGTTCAATCGTTGACGTGGTTGCTTGTCTCTTGGTTGCCTCGATGTTCCTTTGGTTATCGGGCTGGCTTTCAGTCGATTGACAGTCCTTCAGTCAGTTGTCAGCCATTCTGATGGCTAACCATCAATCGATCGGTGGTCTTGAAGCGGTTGGATTCGTTATGCCTTGTAACATTTCTTCTCTATTCTTGACTGTCAGATTCTTTTGAGATTCGTGCAGACTATTTTTAATTGTATTATATTTTCCTTTTTTTAATAGTATTTATATTTTCGTAACTGCTAACCTATGTAACAGAATGCTAGACTAGTTTGATGATAATACAAGTCAACTCTAACTGAACGTAACTACTTTTGTTTGCAGGAGAAATTTCAGCAGCTAAAGGAAAGCTGTCGCCAGACATCGGGAGTTATTATGATCTATGAGCGTAATTCTTCTAATTATGACATGTGGAGGGAGGCTGCTGGAGGGAAGAAGAAGAGTCAATTCTATGGGCTCGGGTCGTAGGAGTTTGCCTATGACGCTCACTCCTCCACCTGTGCATCTGCAGCTTCTACTTCTACTGCCCAGGATGATGAGATTTCCAGACGTGTTGTGGCGTTCTTTGCTGAGATGGAGGCCCGCTTCTCTCAAATGAGGTCGAAGCGGAGGCCAAAACAGAGGCCAAGTTGAATGCTAAGTGGATTCCTTCTGGCAACGGATGAGAAAGTGCGGCACGGCAGCATCAACATTGGAAGAGGAGGCAACGGAGGGCGTTGAGGATGAGGTTGACGAGATTGAGGAGAATGATTAAGAGGAGCTTTTTTATATTTATGTACATTTGAACACACACACACAGATATATATATATACATATATATATATCTACATANGTCTTGGTCGCAGCTTAAGAACAAAAAAAAAAGACAATTTATAGAGCTGTTAAAGATTAAATAATAATAAAGAATGAAATTTGAGTTTCGCAGAAAATTCGAAATTAAGGATTAGATATATATTTGTATTAGTCACTACACTTCCACCTGTTTTGCATAATAGTGTAAGAATTTTTCAGGCTTTTGTTTTTTGGTATTTATTTTTTATTTATTAAGATATATTTTTTTGTCTGATTCCATATCTGTTGAATCCAGATTAACGATAAGATACAGGATTTTATGACTCCCTACACTTCCTCCTGTTTTGCATAATATTCAAAGAATTTTTCATGCTTTTGTTTTTTTGGTATTTATTTTATATTTATTAAGACTTTTTTTGGTTTGTTTCTATATTATTCGTTGAATCCAGATTTGTCCCGTGAGGCATGCCTAAGAATTTGAGCCCTAGAAACTGTGAGGGAGAGCTAGAGAGAGAGAGACAAAGGGGGAGAAAGAAGGAGAGAACACACACAGACTTGTCACATAAGGGTATTTATAGCCTCTGTGACACATTTTATATTTGAAAAATAGAAGCTACAAGAGAGAATGAGAGAGAGTTCTCCGTACAGCGTATGAGTCCGGGGAGAAGATCCAAAATGCCTAGGGGGGCAAAACCCCCTAATACATGCTATGCTCATTCTATTTATACGAGACAACGGGCCAAATGTATAAACTTACATGCTTGCGCCTACTTTAATAAGACTATTACATGATATTGTAAAATTTTGTCCTGTCTTGTCATATTTATAACTGCTTTTAACTCCTTATGTTTGGACCTTCTGGTCGGCATGTCTTTGGGATAGTCGACTAAACTATTGTCAGTTAGCTATTTTGTCTGAATTGCAGTCATCTTAAATTCTCTCTGAGAAGCCAGTTGGTTTTGACTATGGCAGTTGGTCGACCTTAGGGCGGTTGGTCAACTCGGCTAATTGTTGTTCCTTGGTGATTTTGGAGCCATTTATGAGGAGCAGTTGAGAGAGCCTCACAGAGTACTTGTGAGCTTCGGGGGTTAGATCTTTGTTCAATTGTTGACGTGGATGACTGTCTCTTATTAGCTCGGGTGTTCATTTGGTCGTCGGACTAGCCTTCAATCGGTCGTCAGCCATTCAGTTGGCTAACCGTCGGTCGACTGCTAGTCTTCAGACAGTTGTATTCATTATGCCTTGTAACCTTTCTTCTGTGATCTTGGTTGTTAGAATATCTCAAGATTCGTGAAGACGGTTATTAGGTGTACTTGATTTTTCTTTTCTTATAATAATATTTATATTTTCCTAACTGCTGACCTTCTCAACGGGATGCTAACAAGGAATTCAAGGCTGCAATGGAGATATTATATAAGCATTGTTGAATGGACATTCACAGGCAGCATTAAATTTCATCAGAATTTTCTTAGCATTAAGAAAAAAAATAGAGATCCACGCCCAAGAGCAACAGCCTATTAAAGTACTCCTAATTTCTTGAAAACTGTGGCTTGCACACATTAACATACCAATAAGTAAAAGCCAAGAAGGATCTATCAATTTATCTAAAGTGATATATGATAACAATAAAAAATGTCATCCTTTATAAAAAGAGAGAGACAAGAAAAAGCGATATAGAGTAGGAGAAATGTTAGATTCTTCGCACACACTTACACACTTACGACCACCCAATGAGAGAAGAGAGAGGATAGGGACCCACTCCCTCTCCCCAACCTCTCTCTCCTCTTATTGGGCTCTCGTTGGTGCTTGCAACCACCTAATATATTTCCCTTAAAATCTAGCATAATATTGTATAGTTGCTTAAGAGACGAAAAAGCCAAATTTCTTGAGTTTAAAATAGACTCAACTAATGACAAGCTAATACCCAATTTTTTGTGTGCTTATACTTAGATTGCTTTTACTTATATTTTCAAAATGCTTTTAATTTTATTTTTTTTCTCTTACATACGAATTTTCCCACTCTTCTATTTTTCTGCTGTTTCTTATTTTTTATTACAGATGATCTCAAGTGACAATGGTGACTAGGATGTTCCTTTGAGCTCAATTGTCTCTAGATTCCTTCAGAGAAAGAAACAGACAATTTCACACTACATTCTAAAGCTGAGCATGACTATAACAATCACCACTACAACGGCTTTATCGGTGTCCATCAGGCTAGTAGCTCTACCTCCAGTTATGTAAGTCTTCCCCCACCACCCTTGTAGGTCCCAGTACACAAGCTAGCACATCAGGCTTACTTTGAGGTAGGCCTCCAGTCATGTATGTCCTATTGTGGGGGACATCAAATGTCTTCACATAGAGATGGATAGAGATTCTTAAGCATTGCAATTTATATTAATTTGTATTATTTTCCCATCATTCCTAATGATTTTTTTCATGTTTTATCCATTAGGGCACCGTATCCGCAGGATCATATAGATCATCAAGAGTTAGTATGATGCTCCATATCTCTTGTAGAAGAAGATTCTGATATAGTTTTAAGACATGTGGTTCTAGGAGTTCGAGGCTAATTATTTAAATTTGAATTACATTTTTCATTTTAAATTATTTTTTTTATAATAATAAACCTTCTTTAATTTTTATTTGCATTATGTTTGGATACTCATCATCATCAATAGACCTGGATGAACTTCAAGGACAATGGACAAAATTGCTTGTGAGATATGTTCTTTGTCATTCATAAGTCCATGTTGACACCCATGTGGATCGGAAAGGAGGTTTAGGCCAAGCTGTCCATAACTTGAGCCTGTTCTATCTTAGGAAGAGGCAAATAACTCGACAGAATTGGGCCTCAGATTGTGAGGGCATGAATTCCTCCTTACACACTGGTGGTTTTGATTCCCTGCAGTGAGTATAAAAAGATGATGGTGATTCTTATTCAGTGTGTTAAATTTACATCTATGATTATCTTTTGTACTCATATTTTATTTGTTAACAGAGGCAGACACTGGGATGGGAACCCATCACCGTTGAGTTACATGAACACATATATTAGCATTAGTCCAAACAACAATTAGTCCATGACAGATCATCTCATGTCAATATAAGTTCAATATATACATACATATATATATATATATATATATATATAGATATANGATACATATATACATATATATGTAGATATATAAACATATAATTTATTTGATTTTTTTTTGTGAACAATGATGTACATATTTTATAGTAAATGTATTTTATTTATTTCATTATTTGATTGGATAATTTACTATTTGACAGCAATGTTATTTCATTGAATGTTTGAAATTATATATTAAATATTGTGATAGTATGTCTGGTTATGTAAATATGAATAAAATAAATTTGATTTTCTTATGTTACATATTTCCGACTGTTGGTTTTGCGATAGTTCCAAACTTATTTGTAGACAAAATGGACTGTTAGCCAATGAACATTTTTATCGACGTCTAATCAACATATAACCGACGACTCAAAGTGTGTCAAACAAAAACGACATGCACGATACTTGTTAGATAGTTAACCCGTATGTTATAAAAAATGCTGTGTAAATGACACTTAACCGACGATTTTTACCTGTGTCAAAAAATATACAGGTGTGGCATTTTTCCCACAATCCACCCTATATAAAACGATGTATAACTGGTGTTTTTGCCAACTTAAAAAAAAATCGATATGTGCAAAATTTTTCCAACATGTATGTCGTCGCTATTACCGACAGAAAAACCATCGGTTATACAAACCAATGATTACCGACGACTCAAATTTTCTCGAAAAAAAATTATAACATTAAATTGTCAGATAACCATCTATAAATTTATATCGTCATAATATCGGTCCGTTTTAGAATTTCTGACAAGTGTTTTACCTATGAGCTTAAAATCGTCGGTAAATCGTCAATAACATTAGAAACAACATTTTTTTTTATCATAACCGCCATATTTTCGCTGTCGAAAAAAAGACAAAATTTGTGTAGTGGCTGGGATGCCAGACGAGAGCACTTTAATGTCATTATCAAGCACAGTAGTAATAGCCCCAAGTGCATGAAACATGGTTAGGGATTGCACCTGGCAACAAAAAAACGGAGAGTTCAACACAACATAAGTGTGTGTGGGAGGGGGAGTTTTGGCAATGTTTTGTGAAGAGTAAGTGCAAGAGCGTGCGACACTTGGGTTTTGAAGGACGGTTTTAGAGCTCAAAGAAATGGAAGGAATGCGAGGAGAATCACTTAGGGAGGACTTCACTCGTGTAGTCAGATGATTTTAATCAAGAAAACTTGGTGCATTCTTCTCTATTTTTCTTCTTATATTTTTATTGTGCACTTTAATACTTGCGACTTTGAAATGAAAATTAAAATATTGTGCTTTATTTAAGAGCTCGATAGGCCAAAAGTTTGATCTTTTGATTTGTGGATTATTAAATAACATTTTCACTAAATTTTAATTTTGTAGTGCTTTATTCTTGCAAATATTCTTTATTTTTCTTCCAAACTAATTTAACATATAAAATGCCCACAATTATATTTAAAATGATATGAATTTATCATATCGATTGAGTCAAAATGAACATAAAAATTGAAGTAACTAGAGTTTGGTAGAAAGTACATATATCTACTAAACTCTAGCAATGAAATGGAACATAGTGAAGTTAGTTCTTTTATTTTAGAGTTCATAGACTTATAGTGCTTGATTTATAAAATTTAATTTGATAGTTTGCATATCGAGAGACTTATTTACATTTGAATTTTACCATTTAAAATTTTTTATATATGGATTAGTATAATTTTATCAAGTAGAGTTTGCCTAGATGCTTGTGGGAACAATCTTTGATTCAAAATAATTGTATTAATGGAATGATACATGCATTTGTGTGAACGGTGTATAGGTCGGTTTAATCGTGCTTTCCTTTTGATTTCAAATCTTTTTGTCTTTGAAATGAAATATTATTGCATACATACACCGCATGGAGAGATGCATGCGGTGTCTGATCCTGACTGTAGATCACGGTGATCTACGGTCATGATGCAATCAAAAATTTTTTGGAAAAAAAATTTTTTTAAGTGGGGCTCACCAAAATACATCCTGACCATAGATCACTGTGATCTATGGTCAGGATCGAACACCGTCTGCATCTCTGCATGCGGTATATGTATACAATAATTTTTCCTTTGAAATAGGCTGAGCATGCAATATTGCTTTTTTGTTTGCTCCATTTTTTGCTCTCTCTCTCTCTCTCTCTCTCTCTCTCTCTCTCCATCTCATTTCATTAAATTTAACTTCAATTTATCTAATCATTACTATAATCATTAGAACTTGAAAAGCTCATTTTAATTTTCCACTTTATTATAAACAGGATTATAAGGAAAAACTTATAAAAATTTAAAATAAATATTATATGTATTCCAATTTAATTGATAAAAATTTATTAGTAATTTATTTTTCTTACGAATCTTATCGTAACCATTCATTTATTATTATTTATAGTATAAAGCATAAATTAGATAAATTTAAATCAAATTGACTTGATTTATCAAATTTTGAAAAGAAAAATAGTACTTATAATTTTTGCAATCACAAAAAAAAACTTAATTTAATAAAATTAATCTAATTTTATTAAATTTTTAGATTTATTATTTTAAAATTTTGATTATTTTAATTAACCCAAATTTAAATTATCAAATTTCATAAGAATTTTAAAGTTAATCTGAATTATTTTTTAATGTTTTTATCCTTTCTTTTCCCTCTTCAAAGACATGTAACATTTTAAAGAACTTCAAAATTTTATAAGAATTCTAAAGTATCAATTTTCCAACTAGACTTACACACCATATCATCAAAATAGGTTGAGCATGTAGAAGCATCTCTTTGTTTGCTCAACTGCCAATTTTATCGTCTCAATTAAACTTGATCTGACCTGCTCACACTTCTTTTCTTTTTTTGTGCATTCCTCTTGATCCAACCCATTCACTCTCTGACTCTCTAACTTTTACGACTTAAAAACAATTAATAACGATTAAGTTTGTTTTCCTTTTTTTTGTTTGGAAATTGAGCTATATTGAGATTAAAAATTAATGATTAGCAGTTATGATGTGCTTTAAACTTGTGTCTCTCAGTTTTAGAGGAATTGTCCTCTAAATCAGCTCCTCTAAAAGCCTTTCACTGATAATTCAATACCCAAAGGAGATTAGAATATTAGAGTTCNGGTGGCCACAGTAACCCCCCCGTCCGATGGCCAACCACTCTCCGACACGACAACGGTCACGTTGTGGCCTCCCACCTTCTCAAGCGCCGTGTAGATTGCGTCGATGATCGCATCAAACAAATTTTGATACTGCAGTTGCCCGTCAAAAAACACCGTTCCGGGTGAAGTGAAAAGCGCGTAGTCAAGGGAGATATGTTCTGTGTCACCGAGGTAGCTGTAGTATGGGTATGCATTGACGAGGAGTGGGGCACCATTGGCAGCAAGGAAGTTAATGATTGGCTGGAGACTGACCAGGGCGTCTGAGGAGAAGGAGCCCTTCGAGGGAGGGTATGAGTTGCCAAAGACGCCGGTGNGATTGGTTGGAGACTGACCAGGGCGTCTGAGGAGAAGGAGCCCTTCGAGGGAGGGTATGAGTTGCCAAAGACGCCGGTGGAGACCGACGTCGACACTTTGATCACATCATGAAGTCCGACGGACTGCAAGGCGTTATGCAGATTCTGCATTGCAGGGAGGATGTTTTGCGCTGCAGAGCCTGGGATGAGCTCGTTACCAAC
>JXCR01058523.1:23353-46726 GCA_002079205.1 Phalaenopsis hybrid cultivar
GGGGTATGGCAATCAATTTCATGACTTAGCCAATTTGGGGCTAAATTTGGGAATTTTGGATTTAGGCCAAAATCAAAAGGATTTGAGGATTTACCAAGGCCAATTGATGGTTAATTTTGATGTATAGGAATGTTATAAAGATTTTTCAACATTAATTGGGGCTAATTGACTAGGCTATGGGTTCAACTTGGTGAGATTAGGTCATGTGACCAAAATTGTGGGTTTGACCTATACCAAAATTGGGCTCAAATCATGGGCTAATTAAGCTTTGATTTGGTCTAGTTTGGCCATATCAAAAGTGAATTTGAGTTTAGAATTGAAATTGGGTATCAAATTGTTGGACATTTGAGTTGAATTTGGGGAAATTTGGGCGTTTAAAGGGCAATTTGGGGGTTTTGATCAAAGATGGTCAAATTGGCCAAATTGGGTCATATGATAGTTAAGGAAAATGAAATTGGGAATATTTGGGAGGTTTTGGGATATTTTAGGATATTTTGGAATTTATGGAATTTTGGGTCCAAGAGGGGTATTTTGGTAATTTGTCCAAATTTTGGGTTCCAAGGGTATCTGGGTAATTTAGGGAATTTGGGGGAAAAAGGCTAAGCTAGGTATCTTGATAGAGTTGGAATGCCAACCACCATAAATAAGCCATGGATCAAAGGAAACCCCATTTTGGGTCCTTTATGTAGTGGTCTTAGCGAAACCCTAGCTTAAGGGTAATGGGTTTAGGGGACCACCTACAGGAGTTTCCCAAAAGTATCAAGGGACCAAAGCCTAGAAATTCTGGGTTTAGGTAGTGAGCGATTTTGAGTGTAAACAAGTGCCTTAGCCCTAGACCAACACCGGTCAACCCTAAGGTCCAACAGTCCTAAGGGTGACTCTTCTTGAGTTTCCCCTATAGTGACCCCATCTACTAAGTAATAGAGGTTAGGACCAACATGTGGAACTTCAAGTTAAGTAGAGAAAAGTTTGAAATTTCTAATGGTGAGGGCTCCTTTTCTAGGCTTCTAAGAATAGTCATTAGGAAAGTCCTATGGCTAGACCTTAGTTTAGGTTGCAGCTGTAGATTATTCTTGTTGCTGCTGATCTCACTGGACAAAGCTGCCTTAACTTTGATATTGCCCTCCTCCACTACAGTTGCCCTGGGTTTTGGTGTACATTAAATTATTGGATATACCTTTTCTTTTAGCATACATTTAGTCTTTTTACATGTATTTTTGTTTCCTTTTCTGTGGAGTTGTAATGTGGATACTTGAACCCCTAGGATCATGATGTAGTTTATTTTGCTTTTAGATGGGGATCCACTATCCCTTCCCTATATTGTAACTGACCAAAAGAAAATATGTTGAGATTTTCATACATGTTTTACACTATTTTTTATGATATTACACTTTAAAGAAAGCTATTTTTGATGTTTTGTTGCTGGAATGATGAATTAGGGTCATTGGAGAAAAAATGTGCAAAAAGGAGCAAAGTTGGAGCAAAAAAGACAAAAATGTGAAAATTTGAACTAGGGCGCCGACGACAAGCCCAACGGTACCGACGACGTGCTCAATGGCGCCAATGGAGAGAAATTCTCGAGACTCCAGATTTAATGATTTAGAAAGCCCGCCGACGGTGAGATTGGCAGTCATGTCCAATAATGCATTGGATGAGGACGAATTTTGGAGGGATGCTTAGGCAACTCTTGGGAAAACTCAACCACAACTTTAAAAAGAAGCTTTTACCCAAAAATAGAGGGGTGTTAAGTAGGATTTAAGTGTTGGGAAAGTGTAGAGAGTCTAATTTGTGAGGAATTCTTCCCAAGATTGTAAGAGTGGAGGGAAAGTGAGAGATTTCTTCCTCCTTGCCGCTTCGAAGAGGAATTCTGTGCATTNTTGGAGGTTAGAGAGGTTCCATTTGTGTGTAAAGAGTTTGCTAGAGTGTCTAATTGTGAGGAATTCTTCGAGAGATTATAAGAGTGGAGGGAAAGTGAGAAATTTTTTTCCTCCTTGCCACTCCGAAGAGGAATTCTGTGTGCTGTAAAAAAATGAAGAGATTCGGAGGAACTTAGAGGAGTTTTCTTTGGGAGAAATTAGAGATAATTGTTATTTAATTGTTATAGTTGTATGACTTTGCTTTTATATATGAATTCTGAGTTTTGTTGTGTCTTCCTCATGAGTTCTGAGTAGTTTTCTCTTTCTCCTTGTCTTCTTTCTCCTTGTCTTGAGATTTTTAAAATGGCGATTTGAATTGGTTGAGCCATGAAATTGTTAAAGAAGTTGTGATGATCTTTTCACTTCAATCTTGATTTACTTTCAATCTGGCCAATTGATTTGTTAAAATATGTTGAGTTTTACAACTAAGGTGAAGATTACATTCAAGATTCGGGTAGGTCAAAGCCTTTTGAAATTGGGTGCAAATAAATAGGGAAATAAAATTATCGGGCATAGAATTGGAGATTTTAGAGTGACGGACTCAAATCCCCAATTCAGTCTTATCGTTTGGGTGATGAAGTGTAGATGTTGGGAACGTGGGAGCTCGGAAGTGAGAGCCGCTATCCTCCCAGCCTAGCCGTAGATTCAGGAAACAAATGTAGGATTATTCAATGTTCTTTTTGACTAAACCAAAGGGTAAAGAATATGTATGCTCTTATTTGGCACAATACAATTTGAACTGATTCACTATAATTTCTTGATAAGGAGAAGGATGCTTTCTTATATATTGAATATCATATTAAAAACTTTATTAGTATAATTAGTTATTTAAGAGTTATCAAAATAACATATTTAATTTAATTTCCTAATAGTGAACGTTAAGAAATTTAAATTTCTTTATTGCGATTAAAGTATTGCTTTTCTAAAATCTTAGTTCCTAGTTCTAATATTACACCCTGTGGGATCGATATATAGGACTCCATTAGAGCTGTATATTACTTGAGCGATATGTATACTTGCGTTGATAAGTGTGACTTTACCATTATTGAATATTTTATATCTACATCTTTATCGTATACTTGCATTGATAAGTGTGACTTTACCATTATTGAATATTTTATATATACATCTTTATCGAATCTATAATTGTTATTAAGTTTTTGGTGCAGTTGCTGAGGAATTAAATCTTTTAGCAGCACGTATACTTGCATTGATAAGTGTGACTTTACCATTATTGAATATTTTATATATACATCTTTATCGAATCTATAACCATTATTAAGTTTTGGTGTCGTTGCTGAGGAATTAAATCTTTTAGCAGCAGTATTAAATAGTTATATTTTTATAAGTTTTTGGTGTCGTTGCTGAGGAATTAAGTCTTCTAGCAGTAGTATTAATTACTTGTATTTTAAGCATATATAAAGTCGCTGTCAAGTTTTTGGCGTCATTGCCGGAGAATAAACAAAATCATAATTAGAGTAACAGACAAATTAGAACTATTAGAAAATTTTTACTTGGATTGCAACTTATTTTCATATTTAGTTCACTATTTTTTTGTGTACTAATTTCAAATTGTATGCGTAAATTTGGACCTGAAAATCTTATACCCTAAGATTCAGAATTAGAATGCACTGTTAGAAAAATTAAAAGACTGAGAAGAGAGCCTAACAATTCTAATACAATGGAAAACAACATGAACAATCAAGGAATAAAAAATGAACACTAACCTAGACCAAATCCTTCAGCAGATGAAATTCACTTATCTATCCAAAATACTGATGTAGCTGCTAATTCATTTGAGCTTAAACATGCTATTATCTAAATGGTACAAAACCATCAATTCAGAGGTACACAAAATGAAGATCCTAATTTACACCTCGCTAGTTTTTTAGAACTGTTTGCTACCTTTAAAAATGATAGAGTTTCAAATGATGTTGTTAGACTTAGACTTTTCCTTTTTCACTTAGGGATAAGGCTAAGATGTGGTTAAATTCGTTAGCATGAGGATCTATTAGAACTTAGGGAGAACCTTCACAAAAATTTCTATCCAAATATTTCTCTCCATCCAAAACCACTAAACTTAGAAATGACATAACATCATTCTGTCAGATTGATGGAGAGTTGATATATGAAGTTTGGGAGAGATTTAAAAATCTTCTTAAGAAATACCCTCATCATTCGTTACCATATTGGTTGATGATTCAAACTTTTTATAATGGATTAGTGGGATCACTTAGATCGATTATAGATGCTGCGGCTGGTGGTTCTTTAATGTCAAAACAATTTGATGAGGCTTACTCGTTAATAGAAGAGATTGCTACCAACAATTTTCAATGGCCCTCTAAAAGGGTAAATCCTAAAAGAGTAGCTAGTATCCACGATTCTGATGTAATATCTATGTTAGCTTCGCAGATTACCGCAATATCAAAGAAATTAGATCATGACCAACAATTTTCAATGACCCTCTGAATGGGTAAATCCTAAAAGAGTAGCTAGTATCCATGACAATTTTCAATGGCCCTCTGAGCGGGTAAATCCTAAAAGAGTAGCTAGTATCCATGATTCTGACAATATCTATGTTAGCTTTGCAGATTGCTACAATATCAAAGAAATTAGATTATTATGGAATGAATTATTCTCCAACACATACTATGATGGAAGAGAATTCATCTGGGAAATTTGTGGATGTTCAACCTTTGTATGAAACTTTAAATGTTATCAATAGACCCAACAATCCTTATTCGAATTATTATAACCCAGGTTGGAAAAATCATCCAAATTTCAATTGGAATAACTATTCTGCTACAAATCAAAAATGGGCGAACAAACAGTGAACTCATTAGAAAATTCATCCAATAAAGAGAACATTAATTATAGACTTTCTTATCCTTCAGGATTTAACAGTAACATTCAAATTAAAGAAAATAAGTTTTCTATGAAAGAGCTGATAATAAACATGGGTAAACAATTGTAGAATGAAGGAAATCAATTATAAATTCATGGAAATCAATTACAAAATCAAGGAACTGCTATTAAGAATATTGAAAATCAATTAAAAATCAATTACAAAATCAAGGAACTACTATTAAGAATATTGAAAATCAATTAGGGCATATCGACGCTTAGTAAACGACCATTAGGAACTTTTCTTAGTAATGTGGAACCAAATCCAAAAGATCAAGGAAAAAAACAAATTAAAGTGATGCAATTACGAAGTGGAAAGAATTGGAAACAAGAGTACAGAAAGAAACGGAAACTGAAAATGAGAAAGTGGATACAGAAAAAGAAAAGGATCATGAAAACTCAGAATTAGAATATCCACTTACACCAATGAAAATTACTGTGAAGAAACCTTCACCACTGTTTCCTCAAAGATTGAAGCAACACAAACAGAATAAACAATTTTCCAAGTTTTTAGAAATTCTTAAGAAATTAACAGTAAATATTCTCTTCATAAAAGCTCTAGAGAAAATGCCCAATTATATAAAACTGTTGCACTTAGCAAAGTGTATACTGTAATTATTCAGAAAAAGCTTCCGAAAAAATTAAAAGATTCAGGTTGTTTCATGATACCGTGTGCTATCGGTGAAATATTTTATTTAAGAGCTTTACGTGATTTGGGAGCCAGCATTAATTTTATGCCTCTATCAATTTTCAAAAGATTAGGATTAGGAGAAGTCTCACCTACTGCTGTAACTCTTCAGTTAGCGGATCATTCAGTTACTTATCCTAAGAAAGTTATAGAAGATGTGTTAGTAAAAGTTGATAATTTTATCTTTCCTGTGGATTTCATTGTTTTAGATATAGAGGAAGATAAAGAAATACCTATCATATTTCAGCTACTGGAAAATCTATAATATATGTTCAAAAAGGAGAATTAACTATGAGAGTTAACGATCAGGAAGTGACTTTTGACATTGCTAAATCTATAAAATACCCAGTTGTTGATAGAGATAATGAATGTTTTCGCATGAAAATTAGTGAAATGTTTTTGCATGGAAATTAGTGAACATCTATTGAATGATCATTTTAAAGAACATTTGTAAGAGAAGGAACAATTTGAAGATAGTGATGAAGTTATGTTGGATGAAATAGAAAATGAAGAATTGGAGTATGTTCAGGAAAGATTTGAGATGCTGGATATTACGGAAAATGCTGATAAGAATCTAGTCCCATAAATTATAAAATCACTTGAACTTGAGTTGAAAATATTGTCTAGCCACTTGAAGTATGTGCTTCTGGGAGACTCATCTACATTACCTATTATTATATCTTCAGAATTAAATGATTTGCAAGAGCAAAGACTATTAGATACATTAAAAAAATATAAGAAAGCTTTTGGTTGGACCTTAACTGATATTAAGAGAATCAATCCTTCGATCTGTATGCACATAATTATACTAGATGAACAATATAAACCAAAAGTTGATCCACAAAGGAGATTAAATCTAATGATGAAAGAAGTAGTTAAGAATGAAATTTTCAAATGGTTAGACATTCGAATTATATATCCTATTTCAGATAGTGCATGGGTAAGTTCAATTCATTGTGTTCCTAAGAATGGAGGACTGACTATTGAAAAAAAGGAAATAATGAATTAATACCTATCAGACAAGTTACTGGGTGGCGTATTTGCATTGATTATAGAAAAATTAAACTCTGCCACCAGAAAAGATCACTTCCCTTTACCCTTTTTAGATCAAATAGTAGATAGACCTGCTGGGCACAAATATTTAGATCGCTTCCCTTTACCCTTTTCAGACCAAATAGTAAATACACTTGCTGGGAAAAAATATTTTTGTTTTTTAGATGGATATACCGGTTACCATCAAATTATTATTGCTCTTGAAGATCAAGAAAAGATAACATTTACTATTCCTTTTGAAACTTTTGCTTTTGGATTATGTAATGCACCTGCAACATTCCAGAGATGTATGATGTCTATATTTAGTAAGTTAATTGATGATGGATCAGAAGTATTTATGGATGATTTATCTGTATTTGGAACATCATTTGATGCATGCTTAAATTATCTTTAAAAATTTTTGGAGTTATGCGAAAAAACTAATTTAGTTCTAAATTGGGAGAAATGTAAATTTATGGTTGCAAGAGGAATTGTGTTCGACCAAATTTCAGAAAATGGTATGGAAGCAGAACCTAAAAAAATTCAAGTTATATCTAAACTAACACCTCATTCTAATGTAAGAGAGGTTACGAGTTTTCTTTGACATGTTAGATTTTACAGGCATTTTATTAAAGATTTTTGAAAAATTACTAAACCTCTATGCCAACTTTTAGAAAAGGACAAGAAATTTGAATTCACTAAAATTTGTTTAAATTCCTTTGAGTTATTAAAGAAAAAATTAATCACAGCCCCTATTATAGTTTCACCTAACTGGGAGAAACCATTTGAACTGATGTGTGATGCTATTGATTATGCTTTTGGAGCTGTTCTTGGACAAAGGTATGAAAAGATTTTTAAAGTTATATACTACGCTAGTAAAATTCTTAATGATGCTCAAATTGATTATGTTGTTACTGAAAAAGAGCCGGCTATTGTGTATGCTTTAGAAAAATTTAGATCTTATTTAATTGGTGCTAAAGGTGTTGTGCACACTGATCACTCTACTATTAAATATCTGATGCAAAAGAAGGATGTCAAACTAATGTTAATTAGATTGATACTTTTGATGCAAGAATTTGATCTTGTGGTTATCGATAGAAAAGGAACTAAAAATCAAATTGCTGATCATTTGTCTAGATTAGAAAATCATGAATTATCTAACATCGATAATTAAATTACAGACAATTTCCCTGATGAACAACTTTATATTATTAATGAGTGGAAAATACCATGGTATGCTGATATTGTTAATTATATTGTAAGTGATATTTTGCCACATATGCTGACACTGCAACAACAAAGAAAATTCATTCATGATGCGAAAGCATATTTTTGGGATGAGCCTTATTTACATAAATAATGTAAGGATCTTATTATGAGAAGATGTGTACCTTATGAAGAAACTGAGCTAATCATTCAGAAATGTCATGATTCTGAATTTGGAGAACATTTAGAGATTGATAAAACTGCTTATAAAATTTTTCAAGCTAGATTTTATTGGCTTACTATCTTTAAAGATGTTTATAAATACATAAGAACTTGTGATCGATGTCAACAAGTAGGCAATACATCTAGACGAAATGAAATGCCTCTGAATTTCATGTTAGAAGTTGAGATCTTTGATGTTTGGGGATTAGATTTCATGAGACAATTTATTCCTTCATTTGGGAACTTATATATATTAATTGCAGTAGACTATGTTTCAAAGTGGATTAAAGCACAAGGTTTATCTCGTTGTGACGCTAAAAGTGTTTCAAGATTTTTAATAAAAAATATTTTCACTAGATACGAAATGCCGAGAATAATTATCACTAACGGAGGATCCCATTTTAGGAATAGATACATTCAAAGATTGGTAGAAAAGTTTAATATTATTCATAAAATTTCTACTGCCTATCACACTCAAACCAGTTGGTTAGCTGAAGTTTCTAACAGAGAGATTAAACAAATACTTGAGAAGACTGTAAACCCTAGTAGAGTAGATTGGTCCACTAGACTTGATACCGCATTATGGGTTTATAGGACTGCTTATAAAACTCCTATTAGAATGACTCTTTACAGACTCATTTTTGGAAAGACTTGTCACTTACCTATGGAATTGGAGCAATAAGCATATTGGGCGATTAAAGAATTAAATTATAATTTGAAAGATGCTGGTAAGAAGAGATTTCTACAATTGAATGAATTGGAAGAATTAAGAAATGAATCTTATGATAACGACAGAATTTATAAAAAAAACCTAAAGTTATGGCATGATCAGAAGATTAACTAGAAAAACATTGAATTAAAACAAGAGGTTTTGCTTTACAATACAAGGCTGAAATTATTCCCTGGGAAATTGAAGTCTCGTTGGATAGGACCCTTTATTGTGACTCAAGTTTATACTTACGAAGCTGTTAAAATTGAAGATCAAAAGATTGGAAATAGATTTAAAGTAAATGGACACAAATTAAAACCGTATTTTGAGGGTAAAAGCCCAAATTTTAAAGAGGTTTTAATGATCAGTCAACCTGAATAATACTTGAATAGGTCGGACTGATGACATTAAACCAATCGCTTTATGGGAGACAACCCTTAATTATCTTTACTTTAATTGTGATTATAGTAGTTTTATTTTAAATTATCGTTAGTTTGTGGTAGTACTGAACTCTACTACACTTTTTTACCCTTGGATCATCAAAAAAATTGGATCCATAGAGAAAAATTGGAAAGCATTCGGACCAGAATGAAATTCTAAATTTTTTCCCTTGTGCGCCGACGACGGGTTTTTCCTAAGAGTCCTGGCAATTAAATACTAAAGGCTCGCTGACAGCATCCTCGACGCCGCCGATGGCGAGACCAGCGGGATGGCAGTTTTTGGAGTTTGAATGGGCAATTTTTGGAAGTTTTAGCGGAAGTTACCCATTTTAAACTTATAAATTTGATTCTTAAGTTCATATTTCCCCCAAGAACGAAGTGAAACTCCACCAAATACATTCCTATGGCATCCAATTCCCCTAAAAATCCATAGAATGCAAGTGTTCAACCAGAGAAATTTCATTAATGCGGAAATGCAACAAATGTTAAACAAGGTACTAGCAAAGAAAAGATTAATCAAGGGGATTCAGGGCAATGTGGTGGTTGTATTGCACTGAGGGGGTCTCAAAGTGGCTTTGGGATCAATTTGGGGAAGTATGTCAGAGGAAATTTTAGCACTACCTGCATGGCTGTGGAGGGGAGCTTTTATAAAAAATGGCTTAAGGCTTGCTGTCATGGCCAATTGGGGGGTGGGGGTGAAATGTGTTGGCTTGTTGGAGGGCAGAGAGGCTCCAACATTTAATTTGGATGAGGTGTCCTCAAGGTTTGAGTTGAGTTTAATGCCATGAGGGTGGCTCTTGGTTTGGCCATTTTTCTGCCACTAGGCCGGCCGGCCAGCCAGGGGAGGTGGTCAGGAAGTTCAAGGACCTCAGGGGAATATGTCACAACAATTTAATGTGTTTAGGATTTGTTTAGGCAAAAATATCCTAAGATTAAGCAAATATGGAATGGAATCTCTTAATTTTGGAGACCTTTGGTCCATGGCTTAGTTTAGGTGGTTTTAAGAGGTGTAGGCTGGCCACTAGGGTCCAACTAATATCTGTGGAGTCATTAATTTGGTGACTTTAGGGTAGTTAGGCCATCTTTAGTGAATGGGTTCAATGTGGGTTCAAGTTATCAAAGCTTGAGTTTGGGTTAGGTTAGCCATGTCAATTGGCCCAATTTTTTCATCAAAATTGTGTAGATGATTGTTATAAAGATTGTTAGTGAAGAATTGAAATGATTTCGTGTTCAATTGGAGGGTCAATTTGAATGATTTTTGAAACTTGGTCAATTTGGGCATGTTGGACTAGACATGGGTCTAGGTTGGGCTAGCCTTGGGCCAAGTCCAAATTGAATGATTTAAATGATCAAGAGAGATGTTTTGAATATTTTTCATGAAGGAATGGAGTGGAAAATTTTGCGCCTAAGGCCATCAATTTGGCGAAATTTTGAGACATGGCCAATTTGGCGGAAATTTAAGGCTTTTTGGACTTAGGTTGAAATCAAATGAAATTGAGGCCTCACCAAGGCCAATTGAAGGACAAGTTTGATGTATGGGAATATTATGAAGTTTCTCAACACAAATTGTGGCAAGTTTGAGTTGTCCATGAGTTCACTTTGGTGGAACCAAATTATGAGGCCAAAAGTGGCTTTGATCTATATCAAAATTGGGCTCAAATGATGGACTAATTGAGCTTGGATTTGGTCTATATTGGTCATATAAAGAGTGAATTTGAGTTTAGAATTGAAATTGGGGTAAATTGAGACCAATTTGATAAACATTAGAGGTGATTATGGGAAAATATGGGCCTTGAAAGAGCAATTTGGGGCTTTTGATCAAAGATGGTCAAATTGGCCAAATTGGGTCATGTGGTAGTTGAGGAAAATGAAATAGGAATATTTGGGAGATTTTGGAAATTTTTGGGATTTTTTTGGAATTTTTGAAATTTTGGGCTACGGAGGGGCATTTTGGTAATTTGGCAAACTTTGGTGATTTTGGGTCGTTTGGGTGTTTTCAAGGTGTTTGAAATGATTTTTGAACCAACTTGAGTATTTTGGATAAATTTGGGGATTTTGGCCAAATTTGGGGTCCCAAGGGTATCTAGGTAATTTGGGGGAATTTAGTGGCAAAAGGCTAGGTTGGGTATCTTGGTAGAGTTGAGGTACCAACTACTATTAATAAGCCAAGGACAAATGGAAATCCCATTTTGGGTCCTTTATGTAGTGGTCTTAGCCAAACCCTAGCCTAGTGCCAGTGGGTTTAAGGGACCACCTACATGAGTTTCCCAAAAGTATCAAGGGACCAAAGTCTAGAAGCTTTAGGTTTGTGAGTGGATATGAGTGCAAGTATGTGCCTTAAGCCCTATACCAAAACCCAGGTTCAACCCTAAGGTCCAGCAATCCTAAGGGTGACTCATCTTGAGCTTCCCCATAATGACCCCACCTACAAAGTGCTACAGGTTAGGAACAATATGTGGAACTTCAAGTTGAGTAAAGAGGAGTGTAGAATTTCTAATAGTGAGAGTTCCTTATCTAGTTTTGTAAGAATTGTCAATAGGAAAGTCCTATGGCTAGACCTTAGGTTACTAAAGTGGAAAAACTAAACTTCAACAAAAAGTGAGGTCAACAATCTCTAATAAAAGAAATTTATCTATGATTCGAACGACTATTTTTGGGATGACCCATATTTATATAAAAAATGTAAAGTTTTAATTATTAGAAGATGTGTGACTTATGAAGAAACTCAACATATAATAAAGAGATGACATGATTCTGAATTTGGAGGATATTTTGGAATAAATAGAACTGCATATAAAATTTTGCAAGCTTGTTAATGAATATATTAAAACATGCGATAGATGTCAATGAGTAGGAAATATTTCCAGAAAAGATGAAAGGCCTCTAAATTACACATTAGAAGTTGAAATTTTTGATGTGTGGGGTTTAGACTTTAGTGTTTAAAGTTTTATAAGATGATTGAGTATCAATAATTTATCCTAGTGAATTCTCCTCTAATAGTGGGGGTACTTGAGAATAATTCATTCTTATTTGATCATTATTTTTAGAAATAGCAACAATTTGAGATGCCAAAATAGACATTGCATCAGAATCATGAATACTAGCTACTCTCTTAGGATTTACCCTTTCAGAGGGCCATTGAAATTATTAGTAGCCATTTCTTTGATTAAAGAATATGCTTCATCAAAAGGTTTAAACATTAATGAACCACCCGCAGCAGTATATTTATTATATCTAAGTAATCTTACTAGTTCATTGAAAAATGTTTAAATTATTAACCAATCTAATAAAGCATGATGTGGACATTTCTTTAGAAGATCTTTAAATACTTCATAGGCTTCATATATCGATTCCCCTTCAAACTGACAAAAAGATGTAATATCATTTCTAAGCTTAGCCGTTTTCAAGGGTGGAAAAATTTAGCCATAAGTTCTAACAGATCCAAGTGCTAACAAATTTAACCAAGCCTTGGCTTTATCCCATAATGAAAAAGGAAAATTCTAAGTCTAACAACATCATTAGAGACTCTGTCATATTTAAATGTAGCGCAAATTTCAAGAAACTAGCAAGATGTAGGTTAGGATTTTCAATAGGTGATCCTCCAAATTTATTAGTTTGTACCATTTGGATAATAACAGGTTTAAGCTCAAATGAAGTAACAACAATATTAGCCTTTTGAATAGTCAAGTGAAGTTCATCTGCTGTCGGACTAGCATAATCTTTTAAAGTTCTTTGTCGATTTTCATTTATTGGATTATCTAAGTTATTCACCTTTTTTTTTATAAATTTTTAATTTCTCTTTGTTATTTTAAAATTTTTCTAATAGTACGTTCTAATTCTAAATCGTCAGGTACTAAACTTTCAGATCCAATATTTTGCATAAACAAATAAAGCAAGCAAAGTAAAACACTCTAATAAAAATATTTCTTTTTNTTGGCAAAGCATAGTGCGGACATTTTCTAAGAAGATCCTTAACTCTTTCCAGGCTCCATATATCGATTCCCCTTCAAATTGACTAAAAATGTAATATCATTTCTAAGCTTAGCAGTTTTCGATGGTGGAAAATATTTAGCCAAGAATTTTCGTAATAGTTCTTCCCAAGTTCTAATAGATCCAGGTGATAATGAATTTAACTAAGCCTTGGCTTTATCCCTTAATGAAAAAGGAAAAAGTCTAAGCCTAACAACATCATTAGACACTCCGTCGTATTTAAATATAGCACAAATTTTAAGAAAACTAGCAAGATGTAAGTTAGGATCTTTAGTAGGTGATCCTCCAAACTGATTATTTTGCACCGTTTGGATTATAGCAGTTTTAAACTCAAATTAATTATCAGCAACATCAGGATTTTGAATAGTTAAATGAAGTTATTGTCGGATTCACATAATCTTTTAAAGGTCTTTGTTGATTCTCATTTATTGGGTTTTCCATATTATTTGTCANCTGGCAAAGCATAGTGCGGACATTTTCTAAGAAGATCCTTAACTCTTTCCCAGGCTCCATATATCGATTCCCCTTCAAATTGACAAAAATTGTAATATCATTTCTAAGCTTAGCAGTTTTCGATGGTGGGAAATATTTAGCCAAGAATTTTTGTAATAGTTCTTCCCAAGTTCTAATAGATCCAGGTGATAATGAATTTAACTAAGCATTGGCTTTATCCCTTAATGAAAAAGGAAAAAGTCTAAGCCTAACAACATCATTAGACACTCCGTCGTATTTAAATATAGCACAAATTTCAAGAAAACTAGCAAGATGTAAGTTAGGATCTTTAGTAGGTGATCCTCCAAACTGATTATTTTGCACCATTTGGATTATAACAGTTTTAAGCTCAAATGAATTAGCAGCAACATCAGGACTTTGAATAGTTAAATGAAGTTGTTGTCGGATTCACATAATCTTTTAAAGGTCTTTGTTGATTCTCATTTATTGGGTTTTCCATATTATTTGTCATTTATTTCAAATTCTTAATTTCTNTATTTCTTGTATTATCTAAGTTATTTTCCATTTCTTGTAAATTTTTCATTTCTCTTTGTTGTTTTCAAATTTTTCTAATAGTACGTTCTAATTCTGAATCGTAAGGTATTAAACCTTAAGATCCAATATTTCGCATAAACAAAAAAAGCAAGCAAACTAAAACACTCTAATAAAAATATTTCGTTTTGGATTTTTTATTTTAAAATTTTTTTTAATAATAACAATTTTTTATGGTATATATATTATCTCTAAATTTCCTAATTTATCAAAACTATTTAATTCAACAGTTACCATCCGCAACGACACCAAAAATTTAATCACTATTTTTTAATAATAATCTGATTTTTTTTATTGCGATAAATTGTGTAAAATTTAATTAAATATAATCAATTAATATTCAGAGTCTATGCAAGTATACATATTATTATCAAATAATAGTTGACTTTCTATTTAATCACTAAATATTAATCCTACGGGGAAGGTTTAAATTGGAAATGAAAAATTTGCGAGGAAATTCACAGAAAATCAATTGAAATCATTGTCACTAATTTCAATTGTTGAAATGTAATCAAAATTAAATTTCTAAACTATTATAAAATAAAATATGCAAAAATTTAAAACAGTAAGTACTAATCTTCTAACTGCATTTATGTAAAGGAGAATCTTTTGTGAAAAAACATCCTTCCGGCTACAATGAGGCTATGGTAAAATGAGATGAGATAAATGTTCATAATATGTATTATGCTAAATAGGAGCAATTTTGATTCTCTACCCTGATACAGTGCAGAAAAAATCATTGGTTAATCTTAATGTTTAGTCCCTAAATTCATGGCTAGGCTAGGAGGATAGCTCCCACTCTAGAGCTCCCACTTCCCTTCACGTGAAGGCTAGCTCTCAGTTCAGTTTTTAAACACTAAGACTGAATTGAATATTTTAGTCTATTACCCTTAAGGTTCTCCAATTCTACACCCAATAAAGAATATTTCCCTATTTATTTGAACTTAATTTCATAAACGATGTTCTCCTTCATGGAATTAATTGTGATCCTTACTCTATTGTAAAACTCCTACCTTATTTCCTGAATCATATGTTTCACAACACATTATAACAATTAAATTGGCCAAATTGAAAACTAAATTAAGTTCGAAGTTGAAAAATCATCACAATTTGTTTTACAATTTAATATTGGCACATTCATATTATCTCTTCATTTCACCATATCTCGGAGTAGAGAGAAAGATAGAGGGAACTTCTCAGACTTCATGAGAAAAAAATAACAAAACACAAATTTCATATATAAAAGAAAGTTCATACAATACTGATAAACAAACAATCATTACCTGAAAACTATTTTTCAAAGAAAATCCTTTGTATCCTTTCCTTAGAAATGCAGTAAAAAGATCTCTCACTTTTCCCCTTCTCCAACACTCTTACAGAAAGGTTCACACTAAATCTCACCACAAAAACTCTAAACTATCAAAACAAAATAACTAATTGACTCCAATATAGAAGTAGAATTGATTGATGTGGTGCAAAAAATGAAAGTTGAGGAGTGAAAAACTTAGAGGAGCCCATTTTCTGATGAAATTCAGCCCCAAATAGAGCCAAAGGTCGGTTCTCCAAGAGGTGCCTCTAAAAACTCATCAAAAAGTCATCCAAATACATCAAACCTTATAAAAATAGGGTCTGCACCGCCTTTGGTTCTATTTGTTCTGTGTCGTCAGCGCTGCCCTCAACACTACTGACACTGAGCATTTCTTCAAAAATGTCATTTTGACTCCAAATTTTATCCTTTATGCTTTCTTTTTGCTTTAAGCCCTAAAAATCAACAACCTGCAAGAAAACATCAAAATATCTTTCATTAAAGTGCAATATCATCAAAAATAGGTATAAAATATGGATCTAAAAATGCTTATATTTTTTATGTATCATATGGTTTCTGGCAGGATGAATCTCTGTAGCAGCTGGATAGAGGGTGGTACTTCTGCTGAGATCTCTAAGTTTCACTCTCTTGCTTTGTTTTCCTTTGGTATTCAGAGTTTATGGCTCAAACCCCAAGTTTTGGTACTTTGTGGGGTTACTATTTCATTGCTCTGAGCTTGCTAGCAGGCTTCTGTTTCCATGAGGTGATTCTTCTGATCTTTTTTCTTGCTGGGTGAAGGTTCTCTCTCCATATTTAGTGATTTGTTTGGAGGTTTTGGAATACTGAGTTTGATTTTGCCTTTCTTGGCTAATCAAATTTTGAAGTTTCCCTTTGTATGGATTTTTCCTTGATTAAGAAGCTCAGACATTTTGAGTTTTATTTCTTTATGGATACTTTTATTGATGTTGAGACTGATGCTCAATGGTCCAAAGCAACTTATGCTGGGGTTGTGCGTAAATGAACTGATACCCTTAGTGACCCTCATCATTTAGTTTTCCCCCAAGATTTTCATGACACTGTTACTGGGCAGGGAAACGGTCCTCTCATTCACCCTTTGGGTTCCAAAGTGGGTGAACCTGCTATCTATTTCTCTCAACAAAAGATTCAGACTTTGAATGAGAAAGAAAAATTCACTTTAGTGGGTAAATTCTAACTTGGACACCAAAAAGTGGAATTGGTTAGAAACTATTTTGATTCATTAAAAATTAATGGAGACTGGCAGATTGACCTACTTAATGGCAGGCATTTACTCATCTAAATATCAGGGGAGGAAGACTATGCCAAATTATCTGCAAAACAATCTCTTCAAATTGGAGGTACCGTCATGAAGATCTTGAAGTGGGAGCCCCTTGTGGTTCCACTTTGGTTTAAACTACATAGCCTTCCTCTCCCATATTTTAACCTTAATGCTCTCTTCAATATTGGTTGTGCGTTGGGGAGGCCTTTAAAATTAGATGCCTCAACATATAACAAACCGAGACTAGCTCTAGCTCGAATTCTCATTAAGAGAGACATTACTCTCCCTGAAATAAAAAGGATCTGGATTGGCTCTGACAAGGATGTTGTCTGACAGAATGTGGTGCTAGAACAAAAACCATACTATTTCCATCATTGTAAGATGTTTGGACACACTAAGGATAGATGTTTCAGGCTTCACCCTCCACCAAAGAAAATAATGAACACTCAGGAAAAGGTCAGTCAGCCTACTGCTCAAGAGCCTACATTAAGTGTGGAACCAACTCCAACACTTAATGAGAAAGATTTATTGGGAATTTCTAAAAGTTTCATAGCTCCTTTTGGGTCCAATGTTCCTACAAATACCTCTCCCAGGGTCTTCAGGGAGGAATTAAATGAAGTAAAGACTATTACCCCTTTAACATCAGATGGCTCACCTAATGGAGGTAAGAGCATCAGGGATGTAAATAAAAATGACAATACTGCCTTGGGAGTCCCTGATAAAGGTAAAATGGCTGAGATGGAACTCTTATTTGAAGAGGAGTGCAAATACATAAATCTAAAAAGAAGAAGAAGCAAATTTTAGAAGTTCAAAAAATTAAAAGAAGGGACTACTATGGACATAGGTGGCAAGAAGATGGTTGGGCCATCTCCTTCTAGAGGAAGGACCAGATCAAGATCTCAGCCCTCTCTCCATATTAATCCCCCTCATGATTAATTTAGTGTGCTGGAATATTAGGGGCATTGCCCATCCTCAGTCCTTAAAAAGACTGATTTTTCTCAACAAGAAGTACAAACTGTGGTGTTTTGCTATATTGGAACCTTTTGTTCAGCATAATGCTTAGATACTTATCAGTAAGTTTCCTAGATTCTCTCATTGTGCTAGTAAAAATAACAAAATTTGGTTCTTTTTTAGAATGTAAATATAGTGTAATATCCAGCTGGACCATCCACAATTTATTCACCTTTCTCTCCTAATCGAAGGCCATTTGGAGTTTTCCACTTTCATTTCTTCTGGCAATCATAAAGAAGATAAATAAGAGCTTTGGGAGTGTCTCCAGCATATCAGCGCGAATATAAACTCCCCTTGGCTAGTTGGGGGAGATTTCAATTGTATTAGTTCTGCTGCTGGGAAGACTGGGAGTAGAATCCCCAAAATTTCCAAAATGACTTTCTTCATTAATCAGATTCAAAAAGCTGGTTTGTTTGATATGCGTTATCAGAGCCCTCATTTCACTTAGAAAAAGGGTAAAGTGTGGGAAATACTATACAGGGTGCTTGTTAATGACTGCTGGTATCAACATTATCTTCTCACATTTGTTACCCACTTAACTCTCACTAGCTCAGATTACAAGCCTCTATTAATCTCATTCACTTTCACAAGCAATACTGTTTGCAACACTCCCTTCAAATATTTAAATATGTGGTGCACTCACCCTCTTTTTGTCAGCTTTGTTGCATCCAATTTGGTTGGAGCTGACCATCCTAAACTAATCATAAATCTAAGCCTTCTCCATTTAAAACTGAGAAAAGTTCTTAGAAAGTGGGTTTGGGGGACTTTTAGTAATGTTTATTCCAATGATTTAGATGCTGAGAAGGAATTGGTGAGCCTTGAGGTTGCTGTTCAGAATGGAATTTCTGAGGAGACTGAATTGCTTACGACACAAACTAAACTGATTGCTGTCATTGAAAACCAAGAGTTAGTTCTTAAACAGAAGGCTTTTATTAACATTGTTACTGAAGGGGATAGAAATACTAAATTTTACCATGCTTATATTAGTTACAAAAGAAATTGTGACACTATACACTCAATTCATGCCTCTGAGGGATGCTGGCTGAATGATAATGAACACATTATTATGGATGCATTCAAGTACTACAGCTCTTTCTTGAAATCTTCTTCTGATCTCAATACTAATTTTGATATCAACTATTTCACAAATGAAATTGAGTTCACTAACAACTAGAACCTCACTTATCCCCCTTCTGATACTAAAACTTGGGATGCTTTAAATAACATTGACAGCACTATATATGCTGGCCCAAATGGCTTTACTGTTGATTTTTATAAAAAACCTTGACACATAATTAAGAGGGAACTGATTGAGGCTATCGTAAGCTTCTTTTGTGGCATTAATCTACCTAGATACTTTAGAGTTTCCTCTATTGTATTAATTCCTAAATGTGATCTACAGAAGACTTGGAATCATTATAGACCCATCAACCTTACTTCTGTAATTACTTAACTCATTAGCAACATCATTGTAAGAAGAATTCAGCCTCATCTTGATAAATTGATCAGCCAAAACAAAACAGATTTCATCAAAGAGAGATCTATTACTGATAATGTGTTGCTGGCACAAGAGATGATTCTTGATCTAGATAAAACCAGCAGAGGGGGTAATCTTATCTATAAATTGGATATAAAAAAGCCTATGATATTATTGATTTAAAATTTACCTTGAGGATTCTTGCAGCCATGGGGTTTCAACCAGATTTTTGTAACCTCATACACAGATGGCTTATTAATAACAATGATTCTATACTTATTAAGGGGAAGGCTTCGGGCTCCTTCTCAGCTGCCAGAGGTCTTAAGCAGGGAGAACCACTCTACCCCACTATTTTCATTATTGCTATGGATTACTTTTCTAGAATGCTTGACAAGGCCATCCTTACACAACAGTACTCTAGATATCATCACAAATCCACAATGGCTATATCTCATCTTATATATGCCGATGATGTCATGATTTTTTCTAGTGCCCGTAAGAATGTTGTTAAGAAGGTTTGTCAGTGTTTAAAGCAATTCTAAGACAACTCTAGGATGGTGTTTTGTCCTACAAAATACCAACTGATTTTCAACAAAAGGGCATCTTCAAAAAGCAAGCAGTGGATTTCAGATTATACAGGTTCCTCCATAGCCAAATACCCTTTTAAATACCTAGGGGTTAATCTTATTTGAGGGAGATATAAATTGATTCAATTTGATGAAGTATTTCATAAAATTCAGAATCAATGGGGGAAGGATAACTATACTCAAAAGCATTTTAACCACATTTCCCTCTTATATTCTCCAAACCACTTTTATGAAGAAAAGCACACAGATACAATTGGAAAGAAGTTTTAACAGATTTTTGTGGGCAGGTCAATGACAGCAACTTCATTGGGCTTCTTGGAAAAAGGTTGCTAAACCTACCATAACTACTGGTATAGGTTTTAAGCGGCTCCAACAACTCATCCAAATCAATCTCTACAAAATGTGGATAAATTTTAGAGCTCAAACATCTCTTTAGGCTAAATTCATGAAAGGTAAGTATTTTAAGCGTCAGCACCTCTCTCTCATCACCAAGAAATTGGGTGACTCTAGGATTTGAGTTAGCATGCTCAGAGTAAGACATCTTGCTGAGGATATTTATATTTTGGATTTGGAGGATGGTAAGGTGAATTTCTTTTTAGATCATTGGTGCCCCATAGATCGACTAAGTGCTCCCCCTCCTGACTTCAATCCACAACCTACTGTTGCTGATTTTTTGGGAGGGTGACTGTTGGTCAATATCCAAGCTCCAATCCATTTTACAGGAGCCCCATCTCACTCAAATTACCAAAGTCAACGTTGATAAGAGCTGGAAGGACAGAATTATCTGGCATAGTTATATTAATCAACATTTGACTAAAGCTATTTATGCTAGGTTTTTCTACTAGGACCAGGTCCCTTGGGGAGAAGCCATATGGAACAGATTCCTCTCCCCATTTATGGCTTTCTTTTGTTGGACATTCTTCAACAGATTATTTCCCATTGATGATATAATCAAACCAAAGGGACTGAGGGGGCCCTCTAGATTCTATCTCTGTCAGCAGAATGAGGAAAACAATAACCACTCTTCTTTAATTGTAAGTTTGCTCAAGAGGTTTGGAAAGACTTTTTGGCATGCTTAAGGTGGATGGCTTTGTATTGGATTGGTCCAATCTCAAAGTTGGGTGGCACAGCTAGAAGAGATGTCACTGTGAATCTATTCCTTTTATTGTTGCCTTGTTTCTTCGGATGAGCAGAAAAAACACAAAACATGAGGGCAAATACATCCAGCACTACAAGGTCACCAGAAATTGTGCCTCTTACTTAAACAAATTGATTCAGTTCAATAACTTCCCAAATATTTGTAAGCTCCAGATCATTGACTCTAGAGAATCTCATAAGATTAAGAAGATCTTTTGGAAACACCTTGAACAGTACACCATGAAGATCCGTATTGATGACAGTTAAAGTGAATGGGGTGTTGGGGTAGGGGAGTGTTTAGGGACTCCACTGACAAATATTTACTGTTCTTTCACGCCCTAACTGAGGCTAAAGGTGCACTTGTGGGATAACTAATTGATGTTTTCTTGGCTCTAACATTTGCTACAAAAGCTAAATGGTATAAATTATAGATAGAGGTGGACTCTCTCAACTCATCAACTTCCTGAGTCTGAGAATTTGTCTTCCTGGTACCACACACAATGGAAACAGAAAATTTGGAGTCTCAAAAAGATCATTATCTTCAATATGACTTTTATCTACAGGGAAGGAAATCAACCTGCAAATTGGCTAGCTATACAAGGTCTTTATTCTAATTCTATATTTGTTGCCACCAGGCCTCCCACTCCTCTTATTCTCCTACTTCATGGTGATACAAGTGAGGCCCCACATCTTAGAATTAAGGCTAACAATTTCAATGGTCTATAGCATCTGGGCCACCTGTCCCCTCCTCTTTAGTATCACATTTGGTATAATGCTTTATATATATATATATATATATATATATATATATATATATAGTTCCTTCTCTTNTAGATTCATTTGGTTGACAACGTTAAATGAAACACTTATTGGGAAGCAACCCATGGTTTGTATTTGTGTTTATGTTTATAGTATGATGTGTTATCGTCTGTTTGTGGATGAGACTATTCGATGTTGTTTGTGATGTTTAGGTTTGTGATGGATTGGATTGATTTAGTTAGTCATCAAAGTAGGAATTCCTTAACTTCTCATTGTGACTAGAGTTGTATTTTTTATCTGGTTGTAGTTGGATTAACTAGTCTACTAAATCTTAGTTCTCAATCAGACTTACGGAAATACTAAAGATATGATGAGTTTAGACATAAGACAGGTCCATCTCAATTCTGTTACTTCCTTTATTTAACACAGTATTAAGAGGGTTTAATCAACCAGCTTGTAGAGGAACAAGAGGATGATCTTAGCCTTAACCTTATTTAATGTTTGAGGTGCATACTTTAGAGAATGAGACAATACCTAAGGTTAGCAACTCATAATTTAATATATCATGGACAATCTTGTCTATGTGTTAGACCTTATTAAAATATCTAAAAGAATCGAGTAGTTCATTGGAAGGATATTTCGTTAGAAATTGGATATAAAGAGGGGAGAAATGACAATAAGATTAAATGTTTTTCATCCAAACTGAATGCATCTTCCAAAGTTTGACACTAATTCATTCTTACCAAGCTCCTTCCTCCCACTAATCTCAGTGATGTTACAAGTGAGAGGCTTTCTCTTACTTACTGCATTAAAAAGATGAAAATTATATATATTGGTTCTATCATTTATAATTTTATTACTACTATTGCAAAGGGAGGATCTACTTTATGATTAAGACACCCCTTAACTATTTTCGCCCTCAGTTGTATTGGTTATAAAAATGGGACTAGTCACTTCATCCACTAATGCCTTGTCGGCGTTATTTCGGGTTAGTTTGTGGGGAGTTGCCCGTAAGAAGCTGTCGGTCGCTAGAATCGAAATCACGTCACACGCTTCGGAAGGACGTTGAAGCATGAAATCAAACTGACCCCATATTTTTCATAGTTTAAAATGAAAGAGCACTGTACTTCAAATCCTATAACTATCCCAAAGAATAAACACAGGACTTAAGGATGAGGCTCGATCAAATAAACTAAGGAAAGTATGACGTCCGTTTGGTCTGCGAAACCTTGATGAGGTTTGATCAAATAAACTAAGGAAAGTATGACGTCCGTTTGGTCTGCGAAACCTTTGTATTTGCCAACAAGTTCCCTTATTTAATATAAAGGATTAAATAGGGTTTATATTAAGTTGGGTTCAGACATGACCAAATAAACTAAGGAAAGTATGACGTCCGTTTGGTCTGTGAAACCTTTGTATTTGCCGACAAACCCCTATTTAATATAAAGGGTTAAATAGGGTTTATATTAAGCTGGGTTCGGACATGCTTCCTATTCTTATTTAATATAAATGATTAAATAGGGTTTATATTAAGCTGAGTTCAAACATGCTTCCTATAAGGGCAAGCCCCTATAGTTAATTACATAATATTTAATATAAAGGATTAAATAGGGTTTATATTAAGTTGGGTTCGGACATGCTTCCTATA
>JXCR01058523.1:47849-60672 GCA_002079205.1 Phalaenopsis hybrid cultivar
TTTTTTTATTCAACCTAAGTCACCACTTAAGCCCTTAAGACCTAGGTGAGTGTCTTAATTAGTTTTGAAAAGAGTTAAGCTTTAAGTGGTCATGATTCATGATTTAGATTCTATTTGAAAATCAAGATAGGGGTATTAAATTGATTAATTATTGGCTTCAAAAGTCATACCCCTAACTCCAGAATCATTTAATTTTAATAAACTTCCAAATTTTAATAATTTAGAAATTTATTAATCTTAATTACGAAAGTGCAATTGATTTCTACCAATTAATCCCTTTGTGTTTAAAGCATCAAAAAAATTGATTAAGATCCGAGGTTACCCATTCCCCTCCTTGACTTAAGCCTAAATGTTAACTAAGGCAAAATTTCCAAAATTACACATTTGCCCCTAAGGCTCTAATACTTCATAATTTGTCAAATTCAATTGAAATGACTTTAAATTTTTATCCTACCTTTTTCACGGATCAAAGAGACATCAGAGGAGAAAATGTGATTTTTCAAAATTTTATTTCATTTATATAATTATTTTAATTCAAAAATAGGATTTTTCAAAGAAAATTCTTAACTTGACCAAGGTAAATTATAATCCCTTGAAAAATTTTACTGGAGGTAGATCTAGACCAGAGAAGCCTTTGAATCAGATTTCATAATTTTTTTGAATTCTTTGTGATTTATTAGAATTATTTTAATATCTGGGCTATTTAGTAAAAATAAAATATTTTAAATGGTGAAAATTAGGTTTTGTATTTTTTAAAAGTCTCCCTAAGGTCAGAAAACTCTGAGGAGTAAATTTTATATATATATTTTTATTTTTCCTTGATTTATTGGGATTATTTTAGTGAAAACTCATTTTTAGCCTTTAAAAAATTATTTTTAAGCTTTGAAATTCAATATCTTTATTTAGAAAATCAGGAAAAATATTCTAGTTGTTCCTAAATGATTAGGAAACAATTTAGAACATTTCCATTAGTTTTATTATTTTTATGATTTTTATGAATTTTTAATTATTTAAATATTTAAGATAGGCTAAAAATCAAAATTTTATTTTAAATATCATTTTATTTTTAGAAAATACTCTTGATCACAGAGAACTCAAAAATCTAAGTTTCATAATTTTTTTGACTTATATTTTGATTTCTAAAAATCATTTAAATGCCAAGAGTGGTGTTTATATTTAAAAATCAATTTAAGTTGTCAAATGAACTCAAAATATTTTGAAATGTTTATGACGAGTTCTCTGGATCATAAATCACAGTGGAAATTAAAAATCAAGTCATTTGAATGTTTAAATTTTTCAAAATTAATTATCTTATTGATTTAGTATTTGTAAAATTTAAGGACATTTTAAATGANATTTAATTAATTAAAATAAAATATGCAACTAATGGACTTGAAATTTGTTCCACATTGTTGTCCTTTGTTCAATGAGCAAGAGGGTATTTTTATTTCTTTTTTGAGATTTTTCTACACAAAGTTATGAATTTTCTAAGTTAAGGGTATTTAAATAAATAAGAAAAGCCCTATTATCTATTTAAACAGCGCGTTGCTGACTAGATCCTAGGCAGCTCCGAAGACATGTGTGGCGCGCTCTTGTTGGTTGCCGCCGTTCTATTTAAACAGCGCTCGCTGACTAGATCCTAGGCAGCTCTGAAGGCATGCGTGGTGCGCTATGGTTTGACGCCACCGTTTACGTAGCTGCTGACTTGGCCAGCTGTTTATGTTCCGAAGCGCTGTCAGGCTCGATCTTCCCCGTTCATTTGATACATGCTCGATCGAACGGCTCCCCGTCATCGTCCCCGATAGAATGATCCCATATTCGTCCATACTAAAACCTTAATATCTCAGCCTAGACTCAACCAAATCGCTTTGGGTTTGATCCTATGGACTCGTCTAAGTGAGACGAACACATCCATACGGTTAAGATGCCATGAAATCAAGCTTAAGTAAATGGAGAATCAAAATAAGCTCGGGAGAGGGAGAAGTTCTATACCTTTGATCTGAGAAGGGAAGCTTCAATCAGAGGTGCTCGACACATTCGTTGGGGTTCAAGGAGGCTAGGGATTGAGTCCCTGGTCTTGGGGTAAGGCCTAGGTATCAATTCGACCAATCTCGATTTCAGGTGTTGGTCTAGAGCTATGGTAGAGGCTCTGTGGAAGGGGGATTTGTTGGGAATTTGGCTTCTATCACTCTTGTGAAGGTGTGGGCACAAGAGATTGAAGTTTGGTGGAGTGTGGAGGTGTATTGGGTTCTGTCTTGGTTTCCGGCAGGGTTTCAAGCTCAAAATTAAGCTCCAGCAATGGGAATGGGTGAGGGAAAATGGTTGGAATGCACTGAGGGGATCTTAGGGAAGCTCTTTGTGAAGTTTGGAGAGGCCTCTCTGAGAAAATTTCAGCACACCTCCCATGGCTGTGGGAGGTGAGTTTTTATAGTTTGGAGAAGCCTCTCTAAGAAAATTTCAGTACACCTCCCATGGTCGTGGGAGGTGAGTTTTTATAAAAATGGGCATGGGGTGGCTCTCAAGGCATAAGTTTGGGTGCATTGTGGTGCTTAGGTGGAGGGCAGAGGAGCTCTTCAATTTGATTTGGATGAGCTGGCCTCTAGGTTTGATTTGGGTGAGGTGCCATGGGGGTGGCTCTCGGTTTTGGGCTTTTCCGGCCACTAGGCTGGCCCGTCGGCCAGGGGGAGGTAGCTAGGAGCTCAGGGAACCCAGAGGAATCCATCACATCAATTTAATGCAAATGTGCTTTGATTTGGCAAAGATATCTTAAGCATGTGCATTTTTGGAAATAAGATCCCTTAATTTGGGGGACCTTTTGTCCATGGCTTGATTTAGGTGGTTTCATGGTGTTTGGACTGGTCACTAAGTCCAACTAATTGCTGTGGTGGAGTTAATTTTGTGGCTTTAGGGTGGTTAGGTCACATTTGGTGCATGGGTCCAAGTGAGTGCAAATGACCAAAATTTGGGTTTGGGCTAGGTTAGCCATGTTAATTGCCCCAAATAATTATTGCATTTGGTATAGATGATCATAAGGAACAGCTTTGGTGAAGGATGAAAGTAGTTTTGAGTTCAATTGAAGGGTCATTTTGAGGGAATTTTGAACTTTAATCAATTTGGACATGTTGGGCTAGGCTTGGGTCTAGCTTGGGTTAGAGCTAAGTCCAAATTGATTCTTTTAAATGGTCAATAGGGACTTCACGAAAGAATTGGATGCCAATTTGGAGGTTAAGGCAATCAATTAGGTGAAATTTGGAGGGCTTAGCCAATTGGGGGCTAAATTTGGGAATTTTGGATTTAGGCCAAAATCAAATGGATTTGAGACTTCACCAAGGTCAATTGATCGTTCAATTTGGTGAGATTAGGTCATATAGTCAAAATTAAAGTTTTGACCCAAATCCAAATTGGGCTCAAATTACGGACCAATTGAGCTTGGCTTTGGTTTAATTTGATTTATCAAAATTTAATTTAAGTTTAGTTTGAATTGGGGTCAATTGAGACCCAATTGATGGACATTTGAGTTGGATTTGGGGAAATTTGGGTGTGAATTTGAGTTTAGGATTGGATTTGGGGTCAATTGAGACCCAATTGATGGACATTTGAGTTGGATTTGGGGAAATTTGGGTCTTCTCAATTGAGATCAAATTTATGGACATTTGAGTTGGATTTGGGGAAATTTGGGTCTTTAAGAGCAATTTGGGGATTTTGGTTAAAGATGGTCAAATTGGCCAAAGTGGGTCATGTGGTAGTTGAAATTTTGGTTAAAGATGGTCAAATTGGCCAAATTGGGTCGTATGGTAGTTGAGAGAAATGAAATTGGGAATATTTAGGATTTATTGGGATTTTCTGGCAATTTTTGGAATTTTTAAGATTTTAACCTATGGAGGGGTATTTGGTAATTTGGGGGTGTTTTAGGGGTAAAAGGCCAAGATGGGTGTTTTGGTAGAGTTGAAGTACTAACCATCATCAATAAGCCATGGACCAATGGAAACCCCATTTTGGGTCCTTTACATAGTGGTCTTAGCCAAACCATAGCCCTAGGGCTAGTAGGTTTAGGGGACCATCTACATGAGTATCCCAAAACATCAAGGGATTTAGGTTAGAAATTTGAGTTTAGGGTTGTGAGTGCTTGTGAGTGTAGATGAGTGTAGTGAATGCGTTAGCTCCAGACCAACAACCAAGGTTAACCCTAAGGTCCAACAATTCTAAGGGTGACTCATCTTGAGTTTCCCCCATAGTGACCCCGTCTACTAAGTGTTTAGAGGTTAGGACCAATATGTGGAACTTCAAGTTGAGTGGAGAAGAGTTTGGAATTTCTAATTATGAAGGTTCCATGTCTAGTTTTCTAGGAATAGTCAACAGGAAAAGTCCTATGGCTATACCCTAGGCTACTAAAGAGGAAAAACTAAACATCGACCAAAATTGAGGTCAACAAATGGACCCCCAATAGGTGTGGTGTGTTGGGCAAGCACACCGCACGTATTAGATTGACCGACGAGATCAACAAAAACTAATAAAAAATCCTAAGTCAACAGACCCGGAAGTATGCGTAGAGTTGTGTGTGTGATTTGTTTATGTCAGGGAATTAGCAGGTGATCGTCTGGTTGAAATCAAGGAGTAGGGACTCTCGCTGGGGAGCAGAGGGTAAACTTTGAGTTATGAAATTTCAAAAATTTCCAAAGGATGGGTGTCAGAATGTAAGTGCTGACCCCAGGGTGGGAATTGAAATTCAAATATCAACTCAAAAAGAGGGAGAGAGAGAGAGAGAGAATCGGAGTGTAAGGAACGACCTCGAATGTAATGAATCAGAAATGTAGGACTGATTCGAAAATGAGAAGATAAATGTAGGTCAATTCTCAAAAGAAAGTGTCAGAATGTAAGGACCGACCTTAAATGTAATGGATCAGAAATGTAGGAATGAGAATTGAAATGTATATCAATTCTCAAAAGAGAATGTCAGAATGTAAGGACCGACCTCGAATGTAATGAATCAGAAATGTAGGACTGATTCAAAAATGAGAGTTGAAATATAGGTCAATTCTCAAAAGAGGGCGTCAGAATGTAACGACCGACATCAAATGTAATGAATCAGAAATGTAGGACTGTTTCAAAAATGAGAATTGAAATATAGGCCAATTCTCAAAAGAAAGCGTCGGAATGTAAGGACTGACCTCGAATGTAATGAATCAGAAATGTAGGACTCATTCAGAAATGAGAATTGAAATGTAGGTCAATTCTCAAAAGAAAGCGTCGGAATGTAAGGACAAACCTCGAATCTAACGAATCCGAAATGTAGGACTGATTCAGAAATGAGAATTGAAATGTAGGTCAATTCTCAAAAGAAAGTGTCAAAATGTAAGGACCGACCTCGAATGTATTGAATCAGAAATGTAGGACTGATTCAGAAATGAGAATTGAAATATATGTCAATTCTCAAAAGAAAGCGTCGGAATATAAGGACCGACCTCGAATGTAATGAATCAGAAATGTAGGACTGATTCAAAAATGAGAACTGAAATGTAGGTCAATTCTCAAAAGAAAGCGTCGGAATGTAAGGACCAACCTCGAATGTAATGAATCAGAAATTCAAAAGAAAGCATCAGAATGTAAGGACCGACCTCGAATGTAATGAATCAGAAATGTAGGACTGATTCAGAAATGTGTTGGAATGTAAGGTCCGACCTCAAATGTAAAGAATCAGAAATGTAGGACTGATTCAGAAATGAGAGAATGTAAGGACCGACCTCGAATGTAATGAATCAGAAATGTAGGACTGATTCGGAAATGAGAAATGAAATGTAGGTATCAATCCGAAGATGTGAGAATTGAAATGTAAGTATCAATTCGAAGATGTGAGAATTGAAATGTAAGTATCAATTCAAAGATGTGAGAATTGAAATGTGAGTATCAATTCGAAGATAGTGAGAATTGAAATGTAGGTATCAATTCAAAGATGGTGAGAATTGAAATGTAGGTATCAATTCGAAGATGTGAGAATTGATCGAAATGTAAGTATCAATTCAAAGATGTGAGAATTGAAATGTAAGTATCAATTCAAAGATGAGTAGGATTTAGGTACTGATTTGAAGATGTGATATGAAATTTACAAAGAGCTTGTGATGTTGAATTTGCAGTAGTGTGAGTATCAATTCAAAGATGTGAGAATTGAAATGTGAGTACAATTCAAAGATATGATAATTGAAATGTAAGTATCAATTCGAAGATGAGAGAATTGAAATGTAAGTATCAATTTGAAGATGTGAGAATTAAAATGTAAGTGTCAATTTAATGATATGAGAATTGAAATGTAAGGTTTTAATTCAAAGATGAGAGAATTGAAATGTAAGTATCAATTCAAAGATGAGAGAATTAAAATGTAAGTATCAATTCGAAGATATGAGAATTGAAATGTAAGTATCAATTCAAAGAAGAGAGAATTGAAATGTAAGTATCAATTCGAATATGAGAGAATTGAAATGTAAGTATCAATTTGAAGATATGAGAATTGAAATGTAAGTATCAATTCAAAGATATGAGAATCAGGATTTAGGTGCTGATTTGAGGATGTGATATGAAATTTACAAAGAGCTTGTGATGTTGAATTTACAGTAGTATGTTATGCGAAAAGGTTGATTTTGAAGAAGATTTGTAGAGCTTTGTGGAGTCTTTGTGCAAAATGTGAAATTCTGTGAGGATGTGCAGAGGGTTAATGTAGATAACGATGGTTGTGCTGCGCGTACAAAGAGTAGGAAATTCCAAAAACGGAAGTATCCACTCAACAAGTTTATTTTATTTTCTTGTTGTTTTTATCACAATTTAATTTTTCAAAAATGTGTTTTTTAAGTTTTAATTTTAATTGGTTGATAAGAAATTTGTTTTGTTATTTATTGATTTATGATTATCTTTTATTTGTGTTTTATTTATTGTTGAAAACTTGTCGTTTCGATCTTTGTTCATTGGAACTCTGAACCATCGCATGGTTCGTGGCTTTCATCCATCGCACAAAAAGACAATTGACAAAAAGGCACAACTTGAGAGAAATTTCCATTAATCTGCTTCAATAACGATGCTACAGATCAAGCATAGGCTAATGCCTCAAAAAGAGTACATCATGTAGTACATGTTGAAATGCATTGAGAGTCCTCTCAAGATATGAGTACATCATAGACTGATTACATCAAATACACATCATGCTTGTTAAAAGAAAGCAAGTGAATCCTCTCTGCTTGGTATATTGAGCTCCTGATTAAGCAAACCTTCTGAGTCATGCTCCAGGATAAGAGTTCCCTTTGCATGTACTTAGAGGTACAACCTTCTCATAGCTCGTAAGGAAACTAGTTCCTCCAATTCCGGGTCCTGGTGGAATCCATATGGTATTTTACTGTAATCCATTCTGTGGAAGGTTATAGACACCCTACGGTGTCGTACTCCTGGAATGCAGTGCTCGGCAATGTCTGCACCGTTGCCCTTGAGAACAAGTACTGAACCAACTAGAAGAGGAATCTCCACAGCCCCTCTGAATTCACCAGGGCCGACTATATCAATTTCTTTTCCAAACAGAATATTCCTCTTACTCATGAACGAGACCGTATAGAAAGGCCTTACAAAATCATGATGGTCGATGTGTGGGGGAATGCAGTCACCTTCTTCGTAAATGTTGATGATACAACTGTTGGGAATGCAAGTAGCAAGTAGAATATTGCACTTAACCATTCTCTTGATCATCCATTTTATCATTGGTGGTAATTGATCCAATTGGTCGTACTTGAGGATCCCAGGCAGATTTCCCTGTCTGTCGTTCGTAAAATTATAGCAACAACCGCACTGGATGGTGATTCTTCCGTTTCCCCGCATCCATTTCTTCGGCTCGGAATATGTTCTCGCCATGAGAAGGCCTGCTCATCCTCTATCTCTTAAATTGAAGATGCAGTCCAGAATGCTTCTTTTATCGGTTTTAGAGAAAACCCTGGTATATAGCTCCTGGCCTTCCAATATGTTGATAAACTTTCCCTGAACCTCTTCATAGAACTCGAATTCTCTTTTGATTTAACTTGCTTTTTTTGTAAGTATTCTACCATTTCGGGAGTTGGCAGCTGCCTGGGGCGTTCCTTCCTTCGGGTTTTGGCAAGAATCCAAACTGGTGCTGGCCAATCCGGAATATGAGATTCAGCCTCAAGTGGGATGTATGATCTTGGGCTTCGTGGTGCGCGCTGATCCGTCCCCAATGAGACATACTGTTCATTTGTCATGAAATCTGGAGTCTGAGACTAGTTGGTGCTTGAAGTGTATTCTTCTAAGGTACTGAAACGCTGTAGATGTTGAACGTTGCAGTCTGGGCATTCTATAAATGCACCCGTGACTGATGTCCCGGCTGGTATTTCAATGTTGCATGTTGGCCAACCTCTGCACAAGATATCTGGGACCGGGGGCACATCTGATCCTGTCACAAATCCTGACTATTATCTGTAGTAGGCAGACTGGCAAAAGTTTCTCTCAGATCTGGATCGTAAATATATCTCTTAAGAATGGGGGTAAGAAAACTGCTCACGTCTCTTTGGCGCTTGCGCCCCTGTTGTAGAAAGGCTCTCTGTTTCTTTCGGCTTGCATTCCTGTGTTGCGTCCTGCAGAGTGGAGTATTTGGTAGTTGTTCACTGTGGGCGGCTATTAAGCCCCTTGCTGAAGTAGCTATCATGGAGGGCAGTCAGCTGGGCCCCTCCATAGGATCTTATTCCGCTATCACGTTTTTACCTTTACGTGACACATCGTCTTGAGTAGTCACTCTCAACAGTGAAGGCAGTCCCTTCTTTTCTTCATTGCTAACTACGTCCATTAGAGGACCGTCGTAGTCCATATCAATCTGGTTAAAATCCATGTTGAAATCTATGACACCTCCTTGTGGCGCCATCTCTTCATTTAGGGCAAGGTTCCAGCCGTCCTAGAAGGCAAAGATCAGCCTTTGTCCTGATATTTTTCTGCAGACGACAGAAAGAAACGTCAGTGGGCCGAAGTTTGGCATGAACAAGAACAAAACAGAGTATCCATTAAAGTAAATTTTAGTTTGTTTTGATGAAAAGGATTACTCATTTTATGTTTGAGTTTTTTTTTAATTTAATGGAATATTTAAATCCAAAAGTAGAAAGGAGAATGTGTGAAGTTCAAAAATTTTGTGAAACTTTTCATTACATATGAGACTAATTGCAAAATTTGGACCCGGTCATAGACTTATGGCGATATAGATAACTCTAAAACAATCAAAATTTCAAAATTTCAAAATTTCAAAGCAAGCAGAGGCAGGCAACATCAGGCTGCATAATAGGTTTTCAGGTATCGTCCATTTATCGGTAATATAGGTCTTTCGCCCCAGAAGTCCACTAACTGGTAGGCTCATCCTGTATAAACTTTCTCAACGACAAATGGACCCTCCCAAGTTGGCTCAAATTTTCCACCTATTTTGCGGTGAGCAAGAATAGTACGAGGTCACCAGTTTTGAAGGTCCTTGGGAGGACCAATTTGTTATGGGCTTGTATCATCTTTGCCTGGTAGAGCTCCAAATGTTGCTGTGCTTCCAATTGTTTTTCCTCGAGGCTCTCCAGTTCTTCAAGTTTGAGTTTTGTGCTTTCTTCCGTTGTGAGTTGGTTGGCAATGGCTACTCTGAGAGATGGCATCTGGATTTCTAGCGGTAGCATGGCCTCGGTCCCGTACATGAGCATACAAGGGGTACACTGAGTGGGAGTCCTGAAAGTCGTCTAGTAGGCCCACAAGGCTTCTAACAGTTTGTTATGCCAATCTCTTTTATTTTCATCCAGTGTTCTCTTCAAAATCTGTACCAGTGTCTTGTTGAAAGCTTCAGCCAGACCATTTACTCTGGGATAGTAAATTATAGAGTATCTCCAATCTATCCCATATCTTCTAATGAAATTGTTTATCTTTGTGATTTTGAAAGCTGTCCCATTGTCAGAGATTATTCTTCGGGGTACTCCGAAATGGTAGACAATTTGGCTTTTGAAAAATTGATGGACGTGTTGTGCCGTAACCTCACGTAACGGTACTGCCTCTGCCCATTTGGAGAAATAATCTGTAGCGGCAAGTATGAACCTGTGTCCTTTAGAATATGGAGGGTCTATCGGACCTATTATGTCCGTGCCCCAACACTCGAATGGCCACGAGGCAACAGTTGGGTGTAGCACATTCGGAGGCTGGTGTAAGACCACCCCATGCACTTGACATTGGTGACATCTTCTGGCTATATCCATGCAATTGGACATCATGCTGGCCAATAATATCTGAGACTTTTGATATTCATTTTCATTTTTGGTCCCGACTGGTGAGCGCCACACAATCCGGCATGTACTTCTTTGACAATATTTTGTGTCTCGGCACTGCTCAAACACCATAACAACATTTGGTCGAACGATCTTCTGTAGAGAACATTTCCCACCAGGGCGTAAGACATGGCCCTTTTTGTGATGTTGATGCGCCTTAAACTTGTCCTCTAGCAGCTTCCTAGTATGCAAATATTCTATTAATGGCTTGCGCCAATCTTTGTTGATGTCTGCAAGACTTGTCCTCTGGCAGCTTTCCAGTATGCAAATATTCTATTAATGGCTTGCGTCAATCTTTGTTGATGTCTGCAACTGTATTTATTTTTTCTTCTTTTCTAAGTTTGTGTAGGGTTTCGAAGTCGTTTTGAGACAAGACTCGTCTTCCTTGCACCGTGACTTCAATGGAATCCTCCGGGGGACACGCCATTTCCTTAGCGAGTTTTTCTAAAGCGTCTCCCTAAAGAATCCGGTAGAAAGTCACCTCAGGAATCTGCTCCAGGAGCTTCATCGCGTACTGATTGTATTCTATTAATCTTGGTTTCAGAATTTTGTATTGTCCGGCGACTTGCTGGATGACAAGTTGAGAGTCACGTTAAGCTTGGTTTTAGAATTTTGTATTGTCCGGCGACTTGCTGGATGACAAGTTGAGAGTCACCATAACAATGTCCCATTAAAATTGCCAATTGCAATCCGGTGATTAAAGCTTCATATTCTGCTTCATTGTTGGTGCACGGCTCTGTCAGGTGGTATGAAAACCTCAACATACCCTTATCTGGCGTAATAAAGATCAAACTGATCCCATAACTATGCCTGATCTCTTGTCTTTCCTAGCTGACGAAGCACCAACGAAGTACATTTCCCAGCGCTGCGCACTAGAAAATTTCATTTGTAGTATCTGCTCGTCTAGTAACTCGTTGTTGAGAGAGGACCCAGCTGGCAGTGGGTGTGCAGCAAGAAAGTTTGCTAAAATATGTCCCTTGATATCACGGAGGGGAACAAAAGTTATATCAAATTGCAACAAGATCAATGACTATCTCGCTAAACGTCCGGAGAGTGTTGGTCGGGTCATCAAATATTGCAATGGATTAAATTTTGAAATCAGGGTAATCTTATGAGAAAGCATGTAATGTCTAAGCTTTTGAGCGACAAAAATTAGTGCCAGACAATGCTTCTGAATAGGTGGATACCTTATCTCCGTCGGTATTAGACAACGACTCTAGTAGTAGAGCACATATTCTTTTTCCTCATTGATTTGGGCTAAGAGGGCTCCAAGAGAGTCATCTAAAGTCGCGATATAAAGTATCACTGGTTTCTCTGGTATAGGGGCTGCCAAAACAGGAGGTGTCATTAAATATTGTTTAACGTCCTCAAAGGCCCGCTGATTTTCTCTTCCCAAATAATTTTGGCATCCTTTTTAATTAATGCCGAGAAAGGTTGCACCTACCTAAGAGATTAGAAATAAAGCGTCTCAGATATGCCAACTTCCCTTGGAAGGAACATAGCTGCTTCAAGGTTTTAGGGGGAGGCATTTCCAAGATAGCTTTAATCTCATCTGGGTCAATCTCGATTCCCCGATGACAGACAACAAATCATAAAAATTTCCCAGAGGTGATGTCAAAGGCGCACTTTAATGGATTTATTTTAAGGTCATATCGTCGTAACCGTTCAAACACAATCCTCAAATCGTACAAATGGTCTATTTTTTGTTTAATTTTGATGACCAGATCATCCACGTAGCATTCTACTTGATTGTGAATGAGGTCGTCAAATTTACTTTTGATAACCAGATCATCCACGTAGCATTATACTTGATATTGGCTATCCACGTAGGGTACTGCTCTTCTTTAACAAAGTTGGTGTCTATCAATTTCTTTACCTCGATGATGACTTGTTGTTCTATCTCGAGGCACATTCTCCTTGGAGCTTGTTTTACTGGGGTTACATTCTTGTCCACCCCAAGTTTATGGACTGCAACCTCTACGAAGCCCTGACATTTCATCGTAGCTCCATGCGAAGCAATCTTTGAATTCTGCTAATAGTTTGACCAATTCTACTGATTCTTTGTCATCAAGTAGAGAACTGATAAATGTAGGTCGGGGTCGTTTTTCAGTCTCGAGGTTAATCTCTTTCAATTCATCAATAGTGGATTTAATTTCTTCCTCAAATTCTAGCGGAGCATCTTCTATTGGTTGATTAGTAAAGTCATCTTCTATATCGAGACAATCCTCTTCTGACTTACTAGTAACAACCATGCAAAATTTAGAATCATCGACTGGTCCAACTGTACCAAATCCGAGACCTTCTTTTGAATTGAGAGTTTGACTTTTAGCATTCCATAAATTTTCAAAAAGTTGAAATTTATCTTTTGATATTTTTTTTGTTAAGTGTCCCTGTTGAATTAACTTTTGAACACAAGGCGAGAAGTAACCAAAAGGCAATTCCATTAATTCATTAGAATCAACATCCAAATTTACATGTTTTTCAAGCTCAGTAGAGGTAGAAGC
>JXCR01058523.1:79032-127081 GCA_002079205.1 Phalaenopsis hybrid cultivar
ATATATATATATATATATATATATATATATATACAGAGATATATATATATATATATATATATATATATATATATATATATATATATATATATATATATATATATATATAAACTTATGATAGAAGTCATAGATAGGCAATATATCTAAGAGAGATCAAATGCCCCAAAATTTTACTTTGGAAACTGAGATTTTTTATGTTTGTGGTTTAGATTTTTTAGGACCATTTGTACCGATTTTTTGAAATCTATACATTTGAATAGCTATGAACTTGTCTCAAAATGGATTGAGGCAGATGCTCTTCCAAACTGCCATGTTCAAAGTGTAGCTTAATTTTTAAAGAAGAATATCTTTAGTAGATTTTACTTGCCTAGTGTGACCTTTAGTGATGGGGGAAGTCATTTTAAGAAAAGAAAAACTGAGACAGTACTTGCTAAATTTGAAATTAAGCATAAAGTAACCACAGCTTATCATCCCCAAACCATAGCTTAGTAGAAGTATCTAACATAGGAATAAAGAAGATTTTAGAAAAAAATTATCAATCTTATTAGAAAGAATTGGTCTTTAAGGCTAGATATTGCATTAAAAACTTATAGGATAGCTTACTAAACTCTCATTGTAATTTCTCCATATATGCTCATTTTTGGATAAGCTTGTCACTTGCTAGTGGAATCCAAACATAGGGCTTATTGGGCTTTAAACGATTTAATTTTAACTTAAAAGCAACTGTTGAGAAGAGATTATTGCATCTAAATGAACTCGAGGAAATTAGACAAAAATATTATGAAAATGCAAAAAATTATAAAAAAAGGAATAAAAATTAGCATTATGAGAAGAATCTTAGCAGAATTTTTGAACTTGGACAAGAAGTTTTACACTATAATACAAGATTGATATTATTTATTGGAAAACTTAAGTCTAGGTGGTCAAAACCATTTACTATCCTTCAAGTGTATCTTTTGGTGCTATTGATATTATGGATCTTATAATTGGTAGGGTGTTTAAAGTGAACAGACCAAGACTTAAAGCCTACATAGCTAGAGAAAGGCTTATAATTGATGAGGCCTTAATGTTGGGTCAACCTGAGGAATTATCTAGATTCATTAGGTTGACAACGTTAAATGAAACACTTATTGGGAAGCAACCCATGGTTTGTATTTGTGTTTATATTTATAGTATGATGTGTTATCGTTTGTTTGTGGATGAGACTATTTGATTTTGTTTGTGATGTTTAGGTTTGTGATGGATTGGATTGATTTAGTTAGTCATAAGAGTAGGAATTCCTTAACTTCTCATTGTGACTAGACTTGTATTTGTTATCTGGTTGTAGTTGGATTAACTAGTCCACTACATCTTAGTTCTCAATCAGACTTAAGGAAATACTAGAGATATGATGAGTTTAGACATAAGACAGGTCCATCTCAATTCTGTTACTTCCTTTATTTAACCTAGTTTTTCATTAAGAGGGTTTAATCAACCAGCTTGTAGAGGAACAAGAGGATGATCTTAACCTTAACCTTATTTAATGTTTGAGGTGCATACTTTAGAGAATGAGACAATACCTAAGGTTAGCAACACATAATTCAATATATCATGGACAATCTTGTCTATGTGTTAGACCTTATTAAAATATCTAAAAGAATGGAGTAGTTCATTGGAAGGATATTTCATTAGAAATTGGATATAAAGAGGGGAGAAATGACAATAAGGTTAAATTTTCTTCATCCAAACTGAATGCACCTTCCAAAGTCTGACACTAATTCATTCTTACCAAGCTCCTTCCTCCCACTAATCTCAGTGAGGTTACACGTGAGAGGCTTTCTCTTACCTACTGCATTAAAAAGATGAAAACTATAGATATTGGTTCTATCATTTATAATTTTATTACTACTATTGCAAATGGAGGATCTACTTTATGATTAAGACACCCCTTAACTATTTTCGCCCTCTGTTGTATTGGTTATAAAAAATGGGACTAGTCACTTCATCCACTAATGCCTTGTCGGCGTTATTTCGGGTTGGTTTGTGGGGAGTTGCCCGTAAAAAGCTATCGGTCGCTAGAATCAAAATCCCGTCACATGCTTCGGAAGGACGTTGAAGTATGAAATCAAATTGACCCCATATTTTTCATAGTTTAAAATGAAAGAGCATNGATTGGACGTAGAAGTGTGAAAAGGGATTGGTTCAAATTTGGAACATTTTATTGTAGAATCTAAAAAAAAAGAACTAGGGGATGTCATGGATCCTAAGGAGAACCCCGGTGACTTCCCAAGCTATCCTAATGTTTGGCTCCNATAGGAATCTTCAACGAAATCAGATGTAGAGGTGAGAAAAGTGAATGGTTCAAATTTTAAATATTTTATTGTAGAATCCAAAGGAAGAAGAACTAGGGGATGTCATGGATCCAGAGGAGAACCTTGGTGACTTCCCAAGCTATCCTAATGTTTCGCTTCAATTTTGAGGAGAAATATTTAGGTGTTTCATCCTGCCAATTTCTTTAGTTAGGGCTTACATTCGTGTGAAATGATCACACAAATAGCCTAGAAGATGTGAGGATTGGTCATGATAAACGACAACCTCGGAATCCTAAGACGAGTTAGGGCTTATATTATATAGCAGGGATCATGACAAACGACAACCTCAGAATCCTAAGACGAGTTAGGGCTTATATTGTATAGTAGGGCTATGCAAGACAACCTTGGAGTCCTAAGACGAGTTAGGGCTTATATTGTATAGCAGGGCTATGCAAAGGCCTATGTGAAGAATCAATATTATTGTGCAAGGCTTTAATTTTCATAATTGTGATGATTTGAACTCTGATCTTAATTTACTTTTCGATCTAGCCAATAGAATTTTTAAAATTTTTTGAGGAACATACAATCTAAAAGAGCTATGCTTTCTTTAACAAAGTAAGAATCAAATTTGATTCCATTGATGAGAATGTAGTATGTCGGGTTGAGTGCAATTAAATAGAGAAATATACATTGGGCGTAGAATTAGAAATTTTAAGGTGACAATAAAATACCCAATTTGGTCCAGGTTTTTGGAAACTAAAGCATGATGTTAGTTTTCAGGTGAGGGGAACACGTGAGCTGTAGAGTGAGAGCCAGTACCCTTACAGCCTAATCGCAGATTGAGGGACTAAACTTTGTATTAGACGATGTTCTTTTTCACTCGTAAAGAAGAGAAAGAATAGGAATGCTCCTATTTGGTACAATATAATTTTATATTATTTGAAACAATTTTGATTGCTTCACTGAACATAAACTCATTGTAAAGGGGAGTGATACTTTCTTAAACTTGAACTCTTCATCACAAAACTTAGTTTAGTCTTATTAAATTTAACTTTGAAGTTTAGAAATTAGTTTAGTAAACTTAGTTCCATTAGCAACATTAAACTAATTTTGATTTGTTTTTCTTACAAGAGTTTTTACAGCTTGAATATTGTGTCTTTGCGTTATTATCATATGAATTATCGCCTCTCTATGGGATCGATACTTAGGATTCTGCTAGAGTAGTTTATTACTTGAGCGATACATATACTTGTGTTTGCTATCTAGTGACTATTTTAAACTAAAATTATACACTAAATCACTAGAAGTGGCAGCTAAAATATTTTAAACAAAAAAGTTATTATACTAAAGTAATTATTATTGTGATTGATCTGCATATTTCGTTATTTAGTTGTTGTTTGTATTGTAGTGTTGAAAGACATTTATAGCACATACAAAAACACTGCATTATGTGATGTTAAAACTTGTTGTGAAACATAATGACCCAAAAGGGTTATGACTTCACCAACTAATGAGTAACACACTAAACCTTGGAGGAAGGAGACGCAAAATCCAGGGGGAGTGCTAGTAGATAGGAAGAAAAGTTTTGATTGGTGTAGAATTGGTGTTCCTATAGTTAGAGATTAGATCTTTTTCCAATTCGGTTTATTGTTGGAACTAAGGGTCCCTAGTAGGTCCTGTAGAGAGGGCGCAGTGGGTAATCTAGAAGTGAGAGGCTAGAATCTACTCAGCACTACCACACAAGCTTGAGCTAACTTTATATTAACCAATGTTTTTTATGATCAGAAGGTGTAAAAAATAGGTATGCTCCTATTAATCACACTACCTCATTTTCATCTTTAATCATTTGATTCCTGTACTAATCTACACTCTTTTGGTAAGGGGAAATATTTTTTATTAAAATCGTATTTTTTTACACATTTTTAATTTAGAGACCTTGCATTTACTTTTAGTAGAAGTAGCCACTTTAGTTTCACCCTTTTACAAAAAGTTCGATATTATTTTCCTGCAAATTTAGTTTACAGTTTAAGTAGAAATATTTTTAAGTTAGCATAGAAATATGCCTACTTCCTTGTGGGTTTAATACTAGGGCTTTTAAAAAAAACTCTATATTACTTAAAACAATATGTATACTTGCATAGTACTATTGACCTCACTTTTGGTTGAGGTTCAGTTTTTCCTCTTTAGTAGCCTAAGGTCTAGCCATAGTATTTTCTTATTGACTATTCTTAGAAAACTAGACAAGGAACTCTCACCATTAGAAATTCTACAATTTTCTATTGACTATTCTTAGAAAACTAGACATGGAACCCTCACCATTAGAAATTCCAAACTTCTTATTGCCTATTCTTAGAAAACTAGATCTGGAACCCTCACCACTAGAAATTTCAAACTCTTCTCTACTCAACTTGAAGTTCCACATATTGGTCGGTCTAGTTCTTCCTCTTTAGTAGCCTAGGGTCTAGCCATAGGACTTTCCTGTTGACTATTCCTAGCACATGGAACCCTCACCATTAGAAATTCTACACTCTTCTCTACTCAACTTGGAATTCCACATAAGGAACCCTCACCATTAGAAATTCTACACTCCTCTTTACTCAACTTGAAGTTCAACATATTAGCACCCTCACCACTAGAAATTCTACCATCTTCTTTACTTAACTTGAAGTTCCACATATTGATCAAACCCTAACCACTAGAAATTCCAAACTCTTCTCTACTCAAATTGAAGTTCCACATGTTGGTCTTCACCACTAGAAATTCCAAACTCTTCTCTACTCAACTTGAAATTCCACATGTTGGTCTCAACCTCTAAGGTCTAGCCATAGGACTTTCCTGTTGACTATTCCTAGAAAACTAGAAAAGGAACCCTCACCAAGGTCTAGCCATAGGACTTTCTTATTGACTATTCTTAGAAAACTAGACAAGGAACCCTCACCATTCCCAAACTCTTCTCTACTCAACTTGAAGTTCCACATATTGGTCCTAACCTCTACCACTTAGTAGGTCAAACTCTTCTCTACTCAACTTGAAGTTCCACATATTGGTCCTAACCTCCTAGCACTTAGTAGATGGGTTCATTGTGGGGAAACTCAAGATGAGTCACCCTTAGGACTGCTGGACTTTAGGGTTGAATTCTACCCTCTTCTCTACTCAACTTGAAGTTCCACATATTGGTCCTAACCTCTAGCACTTAGTAGGTGGGTCACTACGGGGGAAACTCATGATGCATCACCCTTAGGACTATTGGACCTTAGGGTTGACCCTGGATGTTGGTCTAGGGCTAAGGTACTTACTTGCAATCACTTGTACTCACAATCACTCATTACCCTAAACCCAGAACTTCTAGGCTTGGTCCCTTGATACTTTTAGGAGACTCCTGTAGGTCGTTCCCTAAACCCATTAGCCCTAGGCTAGGGTTTAGTTAAGACCACTACATAGAGTACCCAAAATGAGGTTTCCATTGATCCATGGCTTATTTATGGTGGTTGGCAATACAACTCTATCAAGATACACAACCTACCCTATTGCCCCTAAATTCCCCCAAATTACCCAGATACCCTTGGGACCCCAAATTTGGCCAAAATCTCCAAATTTAGGCAAAATACACAAACTTGTTCAAAAATCATTCCAAACACCTTGGAAACACCCAAATTACCCAAAATTCCCAAATTAGCAAAATTACCAAAATACCCCTCTTCGGCCCAAAATTACAAAAGTTTTATAAAATCCCAAAAAATTCCAAAAACCTCCCAAATATTTCCAATTTCATTTTTCTCAACTATCACAAGACCCAATTTGTCCAATTTAACCATCCTTGATCAAAACCCCCAAATTGCCCTTTAAAGGCCCATATTTTCTCCAAATCACCTCAAATGACTATCTAATTGGTCTCAATTTCCCCAATTTCAAATCTAAACTCAAATTCACTTTTCATATGACTAATGAAGACCAAATCCAAGCCCAATTTATCCATGATTTGAACCCAATTTTGACTTAGATGAAAAACCCAATTTTGGCCCCATGACTTGGTTCCACCAAATTAAACCCATAGCCCACTCAATTGGCCACAATTTGTGTTGAAAATTCTTCATAAATTTCCTACACATCAAATTTGACCTTCAATTGGCCTTGGTAGGACCTCAATTTCATTTGATTTCAACCTAAGTTCAAAAGCCCCAAATTTGCCTCAAATTGACCATGTCTCAAAATTTCACCAAATGGAGGGCCTTAAGCCAAAACTTTCCACTCCATCCCTTCATGAAAAATCGTCACAACACCTCCCTTGATCATGTGAACCATTTAATTTGGACTTAGCTCAAGGCTAGCCCAATATAGACCCATGTTTGGCCAAAAATGCCCAAATTGGCCAAATCTAAAAAATCCATCAAATTGACCTACCAATTGAGCTCAAAATCACTTCAAACCTTCACCAAAAATCTTCATAACAATTAGCTACACAATGTTGATCTACAAATTGGGTCATTTGATCTACATGGTGTCATGCTGAGGTGGATGGCGGTGTCGAATGGGAGCGCGCCGCGTGGAGTTCGGAGCTGCCTAGGATCTACATGGCGTCGCGCTGTTTAAATATACAAATAGGGATTTTTTCTATTTATTTAAATACCCCTAACTTCAAAAATTCATATCTTGGTGTAGAAAAATCACAAAAATAAAATAAAATGCCCTTTTGCTCGGTAAATAGAGGAAAACAACATGGAAATAATTTGAAGTCCATTTGATTGATATTTTATTTTTAATTAATTTAATACTGATTTGGATATTTTGATTCTCCATGCATATTGGCACTTCACCATGGCTTGAAATTTTAACATGTTATATCCTCTGTCAAGGGAAACATCCGCTGATCTTTCCAAAGTCATAGGACGTCTCTAGATAGAGATCTATATTTTTCAAGTTTATGCACAGTGTTTGCTTAAACTAATCATGGAAATTAGCATGTTTATTAGAAAATTCCAAGAAAATTTTGGAAGGTTTATGCTGACCAGGGAACCTTTAGGAAAATTTTTCATGAGTCAAGTCATTTAAAATGCACTAAATTTTCACAAACACTAAATCAGTAAGATTATTAATTTTAGAAAATATAAACATCAAAATGATTTGATTTTTGATCTCCACTATTTTCTAAAATTCATAGAACTCCCGATAAAAATTTCAAAGCATTTTGAGTACATTTGATGGTCTAAATTCATTTTTCAAGTTAAATATCTTTTTGGGCACATAAATGATTTTTTTAAAAAAATCAAAATATAACTCAAAAAAATTATGAAAACTTATTTTTGGAGATCTCTATGATCATGGAAATTTTATAAAAATAAAATGATATTTAAAATAAAAACTTCATTTTTAGCCTATTATTAAATATTTAAAATAATTAAAAATTCATAAAAATTATGAAAATACTAAAAATCATAGAAATGTTCTAAATTACTTCCTAATCTCTTAAGAACAATTAGAATATTTTTCCTAATTTTCTAAATAAAGAAACTGAATTTCAAAGTTTAAAAATAATTTTAATGGCTAAAAATGAGTTCTCACTAAAATAATTCCAATAAATCAGAAAAAATTTAGAAAAACATAAAATCTTTTTGTCTGAGTTCTATGACCTCGGGGAGACTTTTCAAAAATACGAAAATTAATTTTCCCCATTTAAAATATTTTATATTTAATAAATACCCCAGAACTTACAATAAATCTTAAAATTTAGATAAAATTAAAAAAATCATGAAATTTGGTTTAAAGGCTTCTCTAGCCTAAGCATACCTTCAGTAAAAATTCAGATAAAATTAAAAAAATCATGAAATTTGATCTTAATCAAATTATTTGATGTTTGAAACATAAGGGGTTAATTGGTAGAAACCAACCTCACTTTCTTAATTAAAAAGTTAAGTTTATAGATTTCTAAATTAGTAAAGTTTGGAAGTTTATTAAAATAAAATGAACCTAGGGCTTAGGGGTATGACTTTTGAAATCAATAATTAATCAATTTAATACCTCTATTTTGATTTTCAAATAAAATTCAAATCATAAATCATGACCACCTAAAACCTAACCTTTTCAAAACTAATTAAGACACTCACCTAGGTCTTAAGGGCTTAATAGTGACTTAGGCTATTTTCAAAACTAACTAAGACACTCACCTAGGTCTTAAGGGCTTAGTAGTGACTTAGGCTAAACAAGGATTTGAAAAGTAAATATCAATTAAAACTAAGACGTCTTTCAAACACTACAAGCCTAATTAGGACTATGATTAGAAAAGTAAACATCATTGAAAATTAAAACATCTTTCAAACACTACAAGCCCAATTAGCCTGGGTCTTAAGGGCTTAGTAGTGACTTAGGCTAAATCAAGTTTCATTTAAATGAGGATTAGAAAAGTCTTAAGGGCTTAGTAGTGACTTAGGCTAAATCAAGTTTCATTTAAATGAGGATTAGAAAAAGTTTTAAGGGCTTAATAGTGACTTAGGCTAAATCAAGTTTCATTTAAATGAGGATTAGAAAAGTAAATCATTGAAAATTAAAACATCTTTCAAACACTACAAGCCCAATTAGGGTTAAAATTTTGCTAAGTGTTCCAATAACACTAACTTGCTTCTTTAAGAGTCTTCACCCACATAATTCTTAAATTGAATCACAAGTAATAATTACCCTATTCTTAGGGATAATTGAAACATCAGTGCTCACTGAGCATTAAGGATATTTACAAGATGACTTATTAAAGAAACACAAAAAGTTTAAAAGAGCTCGGGATTTTCCACCAGACAGCAAGAGAGTAGCACGAGCCTGCTTCTTTCTCTAGATCTGTTGGATATCCTGAAGATCTACTAAACTTAATATGTTTTGCTTGACAAAATCATCCTTAATTAAACTCTTAAGGACCCACCAAGATGTGGCATAGGGTTAGGAAAACTACCAAAACCTTACTTTTTGCCTTTATATAAATTGCCCTGACATGCATTTTAAGTTTTAGGTGGTGGAACGAAAAGACTCGCCAGGTACGCTTTTACAATTTTCAGCGTTGTCTTTCTTGTACTTTTATGCTATACTGTTGTGCTTATACAAATTTGCGTGGAAAACTAAGACTATGAGGATAGCCACAAAACCAAAACCAAAACAAAAACTAAAATTAAAATCAACCAAGATTAAATTCACAGCCACAACATTCAAAATATAAAATAACTCAAAATTTAATCAGAAACATCACATAAAACTACAATTACAACTAAATCAAGACATCTTTATCGGATGATCAGGAATCCCTCGGAGGAGGTAACCTACAGTTGCTAACGAGACTTCCCACGGTTAAATGAAATTATGGAACTCATTAAGTTGATTTTAGTAAGTTCATATTGACTAAGTGCATATAATAGAAAATAGTGGTGCCAGAATGAGGGAATCGTAGGATCCTAACCGGTGTCGCTCTAATCAACTTTAATATGCCCTCATAAAATTTAAAGAACTCCAACCATAGGGCCACCTGATTTGACATTATAACTTGACACCTAGAAAACTCAAACTCGTCGCAGTAGGGAGCTTGGAGTTAGCATGGTGGGCAGCACAGCTATCTTCAACAGCAAAACTTGTCTTCCTCAACTAAACCAATCTTCCTTCCTTTGATATAAACAACAAAAGCTATAGGACTTATGCAACGTAAATCCTCACCTTATCTTTAGGCCTTTGTATAGCCCTGTTATACAATATATCTCATGCAACGTAAATCCTCACCTTATCTTTAGGCCTTTGCATAGCCCTGCTATACAATATATCAAGGTTGTCGTTTGTCACGACCTAAATCATCTTTAGGCCTTTGTATAGCTCTGTTGTACAATATAAGCCCTAACTCGTCTTAGGATTCCGAGGTTGTCGTTCGTCACGACCTAAATCCTCAATTCAGGCTATTTGTGCGATAATTTCACATGAATGTAAGCCCTAAATAATGAAATTGACAGGATGATAGTTTCACACGAATGTAAGCCTTAACTAATAAAATTGGCAGGATAAAACACCTAAATATTTCTCCAGGTATTTGTGTGATCGTTTCACACGAATGTAAGCCCTAACTAATACAATTGGTAGGATGAAACACTTAATTTTTTCTACTCAAAATTGAAGCCAAACATTAGGATAGCTTGGGAAGTCACCGGGGTTCTCCTCTGGATCCATGACATCCCCTAGTTCTTCCTCCTTTGGACTCTACAACAAAATGTTCCAAATTTGAACCAATCCCCTATCACACCTCTAAGTCTAATCTCATTGAAAAGTCCTACCCTTTGAACCTTTTTGAAGATGATGTTTCCTGTTTTTTATCGAGAGTCTTCTTAGGTGACTTGGGTCATTTAAGATGTAATTAACTATAGGTGCTTGCTCTTATAGGAAGCATGTCCCAACCCAGATTAATATAAACCCTATTTAATCTTTTATCTTAAATAGGGGAACTTAACAGCAAATATAAAGGTTTTGCAGACCAAACAGATGTCATATATTCCATAGTTTATTTGATCGAGTCTCATCCTCAAGTCTTATGTTTATCCTTCGGGATAGATACAGGATTTGAGGTACAACGCTCTTTCATTTAAACCATGAAAAATATGGGATTAGTTTGATTTCATTTTTTTCTAAAACTTAGTATGTATGTAAATTAAAATGTCCTTCCGAAGCGGGCAACGGGATTTTGATTTCGGTGACCGACAACTTCTTACGGGCAACTTCTCCAACCAAAAATAGCACCGACAGCTTTTGACGACTCCGCCGGGGACAAGCTTTTCTCTCCATACAATTCAAGAAATATTATTTTCACACATCGGTAATGTGTCCATGTCCCTGTTGGACCAAATTACCCTTCTTCTATTGGCATACTTTACCTATTTCTGTCTTAGGAGGGTACAGCTAACTCCTTGGACTTTAGGACTAGCTGTTCAACCACTTTGAATAGAGGGGTTCAAAAGGCCATTAAGGACTCTTTAAATTTTCATGTGGGGTTGGACCCCCAAGTAGGTGTGTCGGTGGACTAATTCCATCTGAGCATTTTCTACCATTAAATAGGTCCCGCACTGGGTCCTAAATAGTTAACATCTCCCTTCCAAATTTGATTTGATATTCCGCAAATTAAATCAAATCCTGTTGTGTTGCGCGCACTTTGAAATTTTCTTATATTAATTAAATTTTAAATAAGATTTTAAAATACCCATAAATTAAGACCCGCCCTGTCTACATATCACTTCTACTTTCAGTGCTTGCACTAAAAATTACGAGGTTTTTGGCCATATAGCTAACCCTGAAACCTACTATTTTTAAGCCTGATACAATGGCCTACCCAATGCTGCCCTTTTCTCGCAACCTGCCAATGAGCCACGAAGCCCATAACCTCACTCATACCATCAAATTTGGAACTGGATTTAAAGATCTTGAGGTCATCTGGAAAGCCTCGTTTGTGGTAATGAAGATTGTCGCTCCAGAAAGACAGGAGCCATCTGAAGAATTCAACCAGAACTGCCTCGACTTCCCTACCTGCAAGAAGTCTAAAACTACTATCGTCGTGGTACCCGCCAAACCTACTAGCCCCACTGCTGTTAAGGGGAAAAAAGTGATGATTATTGAGGATCCGACTGAGGGATTAAATGTCCCACCACCCGTGTTTGAAATCGGACCAAGTTTGAGGACTGTACCGCTGACCTGAACTCAAAGGAGGAACCATAACAGAAAAGTTTGGAGGGCCATTAAAGCCCAGACTCCCAAGGAGACACCCATTGAGGAGGAGCTTCATGAAGTTGAAGAAGTGTTACTGGAAATTTATCCACTCCTGTGAGAAAGTAGATTCCATGCTCTAACACATACCAAGGGTGAGAGTATCTAAAGGATTGTTGCCGCATTACCGTCACTTCATGAACACGGTGAGGAGAGAAAGAAGTTCACTCCTATCACTCAAGTTAGTGCAGTTTTCAGAAGGCTTGCTACCAAAGAAAGGATGTTCGGTTAGCGAATTACTTAAACGAGTGGGAGATACAATTTCTCCTCGCATGAAGAAGGAAATTTTGAAGGGCGTCAGATCCGCCAGACAGTCCCACAAGACAACTGGAGTGCCACCTCCTTGCATCCCCGTTTGGTTTTGTTTAGGGAACAGAGTTGATACTGCAGTGATCACTACTGATTATACTACCACAAAGACCGCAGGCCGTCGACCGGTTAAGTCAAGACCGGGTCCGAAAATCTTACCTGTCGCCCATCATGGAGACATTCCTACAATCCCAAAGATAAAGACAAGATGATTACCTGGCATTGTAGCCGGTCTACACCACAGGGAGCATACTTTCCCTTGAAATACCGATTTTTCTACTACGACGCTCCATCCTGAGACATCATCGTCAAAAAAGGAAAAGGTATGGGTACCCAAGGTCACTGCACCGATACATTTCAGTAAGCCCTTAGGATAGGAAGTGAAACCAGTGTGTGTAATATCTGACATCGTCGCAAAAATAGCCAGTGAGATGGAGGAACAAATAGAGGATGTCCATAAGTGTCCTCCAGATATTAAAGCGATCAAGGAATTGACAATTGAGGAGGGAGTTGAGAAACTCAGGATCGAGATTTCTGAGTTAGCTCGAGAACACAGAATTTCCATCAATAGCGATAATGAAATTTTGATTACAATGATTACTTGGAGGAGGATTTCATGGATTTCCATGTGATCGAAACTAAAGCCACCACATCTGCGCGCGAGGCTCAACCTCAAATCGAAAAGAATGTCGTAGTTGAGCTGGGTTGGGTTATCCTCCTAAGGGATGAGCAAGTTAGTCTACTGGAGAAAAGAATAGAAGAGATGACTGCAGTTATGACCACCATGGCCACCATTCAAGGGCAATCACAAGCACCGCAATTGGCATCTCCAAAGAGTAATCAGCCAGAAATCATACACATTATAGATGGAAGAAGCGAGGCTACTTCAGCAAACAAAGTTGAGGAACCGAAGAAAGATTCTTCATTAAGTTCCATGCCAGAAAAGGAGTTCAAGCAAATGGTTGAACAAGTGCAGGATGCCTTAGCCCAATCTAACGGCGGTGCATCAATTTTGAGAGGTAGACCTTACCCGGAGGAGTTCGATGTCATGCCTTTCCCCCAAAGGTTTTGTGGCCCCAAACTTTAAGATATTCTATGGGACTGGAAATTTCAGAGAGCCTATAACACATTTTTGAGCCAGCTATGGCAACACGAGAAATAATGAAGCTCTACTGTGCCAGCAATTCGTCAGCAGCTTGTCAAGAATTGCTTTCGACTGGTACACTGACTTGCCCAACGAGTCAGTTAAAACATTTTCTGAATTATAACAGTTATTTGTAAAAAGATTTGTCAGGGCACAACACCATGTCTCTATTGGAGAGCTCATGATGGAAAGAAAAAAGCCTATCAAAACCTTGGTGGACTATATTTTGAGGTGGAGAAACCTTAGCATGAAATGTGAACCTCAGCTACAGGAACATCAAGCAATTTAGATATACTCAAAAGTATTTATGGGCCAATAGCTTTCATGCTTAAGGGATGCACCATCAAGTCCCTCGAGAAGGTACTCAGTAAAGCTAGCAGTCTTCAAGAAGAAATAAAGCACATGGAGCCACATGAAAAGGCTGACCAGAGTGTTCGAAAAGAAATCAGGAGTAGTAGTGACCGTTGACAAAGGAAAGCAGCAGATAAAGATATATGTAGAAGAGCATCGCCAGTCTTTGTCACAGTACTCTCAGAAATAGAATAGTCAATCCAACCAGCGGCCACCTCAAGAGAGATCACCTCGAACAGAGGATAAAAGAATATCCCTGTCGGTACAACAGAAAATTGTGTTTTCATTCAAGGATGAAGCTATACCTAAAATATTTAGGAGTCTGATGAAGAAGCCAGAATTCAAACTACCAAATCCAAAGAAGCCCGAATAGGTGGATAAGAAGAATGAACCAAATTATTGCCCAAACCACCGGTTGCTTGGGCACACTATAGAAAAATGTTTCATTTTTAAAGACTCGCTCGAGAGAAACCTCAAGGAAGAGAACATAACAATCCCGAAAAAATATTTAAAAGAACCCGGAAAAGGTTCCATAAACATAACTTCGGCTGAGCCAATCTCTCTAATTGATCTGTATGTCGGAATAAATGGATGGATTATAACTTGGGATGAACTCAAGAGGGTACTTAATCAAATTCAGGATTCATCAAAACAAGCTTCAAAGAATACCAAAGAAAGATGGAATGAGGTCTAAAGCAGATCATCCAAATACTGAACAAGATCCAGTCTGCATCACAACAAGCCTCCATTCAGACTCTACAATATACCAAGCCCGAGATGAAGGTTTCGTCAGGAGATCCGTCAACGTCAAGGACAAAGAAGAAGAAGAAAAGTTTCACTACAAAGATTGATAGCACTGGGGTAGGATAGCGGTTGCCTCTATCAGATTGGTTATCTCGGATTCAGGGAAGAAAATCCTCAAACCTTTGAATTTGTCTAATTATCTTTTTGTCCCTCTAAGATCTTATGAATATAATGATTGTGATTTCGGCTACTTTTTAACTGTTTTTGGTGATAACGTAACTAATTATGATGAATCTAGCTTTGATCTCGATCCCCAAAATGATCCTCAAATCGTATCCGAGTCTGATGAACTCGTTGTCAAGTCCAAAGAAGACATCAATAATACCGCTTACGGCATCACCGATAGCGAGGAGCCAATTCTCGAGCATCATGGTACACCGCTTGCCATCAACTTAGATCTTTCCAACAAAGAGGAAAAGACATCGGAAGATTCAACAATGATATCTGAAGAAGAAGAAATCACAGAAGTTAACTTAAGGAGCGAAAAAGTGTTACCACCAAGAACAGCTCAACAGACAAAGAAAAACAGATTATGACTTGAGAAGAGATACCCCCACCTCCACCAGTGGAAGAACCACATGATCAAGATAAAATTGGAGGATCTACAAAGTAGACTACAACGTGCTAGCTCATCTTAAAAAGTTGCCTGCCTGACTAAGCATCTACGACGCTCTGATCCTGTCAAAGGAGATGAGAGAATCCGAGAAGAGATACCCCCACCTCCACCAGTGGAAGAACCACATAATCAAGATAAAATTGAAGGATCATACAAAGTAGACTATAATGTGCTAGCTTATCTGAGAAAGTTGCTGGCGCAATTAAGCATCTACGACGCTCTAATCATATCAAAGGAGATGAGAGAGTCTTTGGTTACAACTTTGCTTGACCCAAAAATTTGCTTAGCTCAGTTGGCCAGCACATCCTTAGATAAAGTTTGCTCATTGAAAGAACAATCAGGGGTAACCTTCACAGATGAAGACTTGCTGCTCGGTACTGCCGACCACAACTGTCCACTCTATATCTCTGTCAACATCGACAGATTTGTGTAATCCAGAGTTTTAGTGGATCCTGGAGCATCTCTTAACTTGATGAGCCTACAGACATTGGCCTATTTGGATATTGAAGCTCAAGATCTTATTGCCGATAAGATGATGTTAAGAGGATTCAACCAAAAGGGAGAAAGAGCCCTTGGATCAATAACTGATAAGATGATGTTAAGAGGATTGAACCAAAAGGGAGAAAGAGCCCTCAGATCAATTACATTACTTATGAAGGTTGGAGAACTCGTGACAACCGCTAAATTGCATATCATCGACGCCGAGACCTCTTTTAACGCTCTATTGGGTCGATAGTGGATTCATGAGCACAATATGGTTCCATCATCTCTACATCAGTGCATCAAATACCGCAAAGATGGTCAAGAAAATTGCATCAAGGGAGACCTACAACTATTTTCAATGCATGAAGTTGGTATCCATGAAGATGCTGCCTACTACGCTCCCCCAAAGAAGACTATCTTCTCTCGTGAAGTCATCACAAAAAAAGATGAAGATTCAAAAGAATCACAAAGAGGAGGCCATTCAACTCCGCTTCAACGATCTTCCATCACTCCCTTACAACGAGATGGTGAAAGGTCTATTAGTTTGCGCACCCAAGGTCAAGGTCGGGACGTGGACGAGAAAGGATCAATTTAATTGTTGAATGGACTAGGTCAACCATCAATGTTGGTGATGAAGACAATTCTGAAGATGAGATAATGATGACAAGATGGAAGAGACCTCAGTATGAGATATCCTTAGAAGATATAGAAGAAAATGAATATGAAACAATGTATGATCGGATAAACCACTATGTGAATGCTATGACCCTTACTCTAATTCTCCCTCAAAAGGTCGAGATTTTAGAGGTCAAGGAAGTCCATAGTGTTGGTTCAAAGCCGATCAAATTTTACTTTGCTTCTACCTCTACTGAGCTTGAAAAACATGTAAATTTTGATGATGATTCTAATGAATTGATGGAATTGCCTTTTGGTTACTTCTCGCCTTGTGTTCAAAAGTTAATTCAATAGGGACACTTACCAAACAAATGCCAAAAGATAAATTTCAACTTTTTGAAAAATTATGGAATGCTAGAAGTTGAACTCCCAATTCAAGATAAATTTTAACTTTTTTGAAAATTTATGGAATGCTAAAAGTTGAACTCCCAACTCAAAAGAGTGTCTCGGACTTGGTACAGTCAGACCAGTTGATGATTCTAAATTTTGCATGGTTGTTACTAGTAAGTCAGAAGAGGATTGTCTCGATGTAGAAGATGACTATACCGATTAGTTAATAGAGGATGCTCCGCCAGAATTTGAAGAGGAAATTAAATCTACTGTTGATGAATTGAAAGAGATTAACCTCGAGACTGAAGAATGACCGCGGCCTACATTTATAAATTCTCTATTTAATGACGAAGAATCTGCAAAATTGATCAAACTATTAACAGAATTCAAAGATTGTTTTGCATGGAGCTACGAAGAAATGTCAGGACTGTCAGTGGAGGTTGCAGTCCATAAGCTTGGGGTGGACAAGAATATAACCCTAGTAATAACCCTAGTAAAATAAGCTCCCAGGAGAATGCGCCTTGAAATAGAACAACAAGTCATCGCTAATGTGAAGAAATTGATAGATGCCAACTTTGTTAAAGAGGAGTAGTACCCCATATGGTTGGCTAATATTGTACCTGTTAAGAAGAAAAATGGACAGATCCGTGTTTGGGTCGACTTCAGAGATTTGAACAAGGCATATCCAAAAGACGATTTTCCACTACCCATACTAAAGATGATGGTGGATATCGCTTCAACACTTGAAATTTTCACCTTCATGGATGGATCGTCGGGATACAACCAAATCAAGATGGCTCCCGAGGATGCAACACTTATAGCCTTCAGAACTCCGATTAGAATTTTCTGCTAGGCAGTGATGTCGTTCGGCCTAAAGAACACTGGAGCAACATATCAGTGTGCAATGATGAAGATTTTTGATGACCTTATTCACAACCAAATAGAATTCTATGTGGGATTCGTTCATCAAAAGTAAACGAAAAATAGACCATTTGTACAATTTGAGGATCGTGTTTGAACGGTTATGATGATACAACCTTAAAATGTATCCCTTAAAGTGCGCCTTTGGTGTTATCTCTGGGAAATTTCTGGGATTCGTTGTCCGTCATCGGGGAATCGAGATCCACCTGGATAAAATTAAAGCTATCTTGGAAATGCCTCCTCCTAAAACTTTGAAACAACTACGTTCCTTCCAAGGAAAGTTGGCATATCTGAGACACTTTATTTCTAATATCTCAGGTAGGTGTCAGCCTTTCTCGGAATTAAATAAAAAGAAAGCCAAATTTATTTGGGAAGAGAAATGTCAGCGGGCCTTTGAGGACGTTAAAAAATATTTAATGACACCTCCTGTTTTGGCAGCCCCTATTCCCACGGAAACTGTTGATACTTTATACCGCGGCTTTGGATGACTCTCTCGGAGCCCTCTTAGCCCAAGTCAATGATGAGGGTAAAGAAAATGCACTCTACTACTTGAGTCATCGCCTAATACCGACGGAGATAAGGTATCCACTTGTTGAGAAGCATTGCCTGGCGTTAATTTTTGCCACCCAAAAGCTTAGACATTACATGCTTTCTCATAAGATTACCCTGATCTCGAAAGTTAATCCATTGTAATATGTGATGACCCGACCAACACTCTCTGGACGTCTAGCAAGATGGCCAATAATCTTATTGCAATTTAATATTACTTTTGTTCCCCTCCGTGCTATCAAGGGACACATACTAGCAGACTTTTTCGTTGCACACCCACTGTCAGCTGGGTCCTCTTTCAACGACGAGTTACCAGATGAGCAAATATTACAAATGGAATTATTCGGTGCGCAATGCTGGGAGATCTACTTTGATGGCGCTTCGTCAGTTAGAAAAGACAAAGGATCAGGCACAGTCATACCAGGCAAAGCAGGAATTGGTTTAATCTTTATCACACCAGATAAGGGTATGATGAGGTCTCATACCACTTGACAGAGCTGTGCATCAACAATGAAGTAGAATATGAAGCTTTAATCACCGGGTTGGAAATGGCAATCTCAATGGATATAACAAACATTGTCATTTATGGTGACTCCCAACTCGTCATCCAGCAAGTCGTCAGACAATACAGAATTTTAAAACCAAGATTAGCAGAATACCATCAGTACACGATGAAATCCTGGAGTAGATTCCTGATGTAACTTTCTACTAGATTCTTAGGAGAGATAATGCCTATGAAGACGCTTTAGCAAAACTTGCTAAGGAAATGTTGTGTCCCCCTGAGGATTCCATTGAAATCACAGTGCAAGGAAGACGAGTCTTATCTTGGATCAACTTCGAAACTCTACACAAGCTTGGAAAAGAAGAAACAATAAATAAAGTTGCAAACACCAACGAAGATTGTTGCAATCCATTAATAGAATATTTGCATACTGGAAAGCTGTCAGAAGACAAGTCTGAGGTGCACCACATCACAAGAAGAGCTTTCTTACACTCTGATGGGAAATGTTCTCTACAGAAGATCATTCGACCAGATGTGGCTACATTGTTTGAGCAGAGTTGAAACACGGAAAATTGTCAAAGACGTACTTGCCGGATAGTGTGGCGCTCACCTGTCAGGGTCAAAAATGAAAATGAAGATCAACTCCGGTATTATTGGCCAGCAATGATGTCTGATTGCATGGATATAGCCAGAAGATGTCACCAATGCCAAGTGCATGGGGTGGTCTTACACCAACCTCAGAATGTGCTACACCCAACTGTTGCCTCGTGGCCATTTGAGTGTTGCGGACCCTCCATCTTCTAGAGGACACAGGTTTATACTTGTCGCTATAGATTACTTCTCCAAATGGGTAGAGGCAGTACCGTTACGTGAGGTTACGACACAGCATGTTCTTCAATTTTCAAAAGCCAAATCGTCTACCGCTTCGGAGTACCGCAAAGAATAATTTCCGACAATGGGACAACTTTTAGAAGTACAAAAATCAACAATTTTGTCAAAAGACATGGGATAGATTGGAGATACTCTGCGATTTACTATCCCAGAGTAAATGGTATGGTTGAGGCTTTCAACAAAATAATGGTACAGATTTTGAAGAAAACACTGGATGAAAACAAAAGGCATTGGCATAACAAGCTATGAGAAGCCTTGTGGGCCTACCAGACGACTTTCAGGACTCCCAATCAGTGTACACCTTATATTCTCCTGTATGGGTACCACTAGAAATCCATACACCAACTCTCAGAGTCGTCGTTGCCAACCAACTCACAACGGAAGAAAGCGCAAAACTCAGACTTTAAGAACTGGAGAGTCTCAAGGGAAAACGACTAGAAGCACAACAACATTTTGAGCTTTACCATGACAAATTGGTCCACCCAAGGACATTCAAAGTTGGTGACCTCGTACTTGTGCTCAAAAGGCTTATTCTTGCATGCCGCAAAATAGGTGGAAAATTGATCCAACTTGGGAGGGACCATTTGTCATTGAAATGTTTATATAGGAGGAGTCTACCAGTTAAGGGACTTCTAGGGCGAAAGACCTATGTTACCAATAAATGGACGATATCTAAAAACTTGTTACGCAACCTGACGCTGCTTGCCTCTGCTTGCTTTGAAACTTTGGAAACTTTGATTATTTTAGGGTTATCTATGTGGCAAAATGTCTATGACCGGGTCCAAATTTTGTAATTAACCTCAATATAATGAAAATTTTGAGAAAGTTTTTAGCTTTTACCAAATTCTCTTTTCTACCTTTGGATTTAAAAATTTCCACTAAATTAAACGTTTAAACTTCAAATTCTCTTCTTTCCACTTTTAAGTACAATGTTTAACTAAATTAAACAAAACTCATACATAAAATAAACAATTCATTTCACCAAAATGAACTGAAATTTACTTTAATAATACTTTGTTTTGTTCTTGTTCATGACAAGTTTTGGTCCACTGACATTTTTCCTGTCATCTGAAGAAAAATGTCGGGACAAAGGCTGATCTTTGCTTTCCAGGATGGTCGGAGCCTTGCACTAAATGAGGAAATGGTGCCACAGGGCGGTACCATAGACTTCAACATGGATTTTAACCAGGTTAACATGAACTACAAAGGTCCTCTCATGGACGTAGTCAGCTGCAAAGAGAAAGAGGGATTGCCTTCACTACTGAGAGTGACTGCTAAAAATAATGTATCACACAAAGGAAAGAATGTGATAACAGAGCAAGATCCAATGGAAGGGCCCAGTCGTCTGCCCTCCATGGTAGATACACCAGTCAGGGGACTAGTAGCCGCCAATAATGAATGACTGCCAAATACTTTGTTTCACAGGACGCAATGCAAGAACACTAGCTGCAAGAAGTATAGAGCTTTTCTACGCAAGAACGCAGGCGTCAAAGAGAGACAAACAACTTGCTGACCCATATTCCTGAGGGGCACATTAATGATCTAAACCTGAAAGAAACTTCTGCTAGCCTACCAAACACGAATGAAGAACCAGGGTTTGTGATAGAGTCAGATACACTTTCAGTTACAGATGTCTTATGCAAGGGTTGCCCGACGTGCAACACTAAAATACCGACCGGGACTTAAGCCACGGCCGAGTTCGTAGAATGCCCAGATTGCAATGTTCTACATTTACAACATTTTAGTACATTGGAAGAGTATACTTTAAGCACCAATGGGTCGCTGACTTCAGATTTTATGATGGATGAGCCATATGTCCCATTGGGGATAGATCAGTATGTACCATGGAGCCTAGGATCATACATCCCGCTAGAGGTCGAGTCTCATCTTCTAGATCAACTAGCGCCAGTTAGGGTTCCTGCCAATGCTCGAAGGAAGGAACGCATGCGACAGCTGCCAACCCCTTGTATGATAGAGTACTATAAGGTAAGTAAAGTAAATAAAAGAGAATTTGATTTTTATGAAGAAGTTCGGGGAAAGTTCATCAACATACTGGAAGGCTTGGAGCTGTATACCAGGATTTTCTCTGAAAGTGATGAAAGAAGCATTCTGGACTGTATCTTTGATTTATGAGATGAAGTCCGAGTGGGCCATCTCATGGAAAGAACATATTCTGAGCCAAAGAAATGTATGAGAGGAAAAGGAAGAATCTTCATCCAGTGCGGCTGTTATTACAACTTCACAAATGACAGATAGGGGAATCCGCCTGGGATCCTCAGACACAATCAAGTAGATCCGCTACCGCCAATGATGAAGTGGATTATCAAAAAAATGGTCAAATAGAATATTCTATTTGCTACCTGCATTCCCAATAGTTGTATTATCAATATCTATGAAGAGGGTGATTGCATTCCTCCACACATTGATCATCATGATTTTGTGAGGCCCTTCTGTACGGTTTCATTTATGAGCAAGAGCAATATTTTATTTGGGAAATAAATCGATGTTGTCGGCTCTGGTGAGTTCAGAGGTTCTGTGGACATTCCTCTACCAGTCAGTTCAGTAATCGTTCTTAAAGGCAATGGTGCAGACGTTGCCAAACATTGCACTCCGGGGGTACGACACTGTAGGGTGTCTGTGACTTTCCGCAGGAAGGATGATAGCAAAATGCCATATGGATTCTAGCTGGACCCAAAACTGGAAGAGCTACTGCCGTACAAGCTGTGAGAGGGTTGTACCTCTAAGTACATGCAAAGGGAACTCATATCCTGGAGCATGACTTAGAAGGTCTGCTTGATCAGGAACTCGTCATACCTAGTACAGACGGTCAGAGGGTTCAATTTGTTTTAGCAACATGATATGTATCTGATATATTCAGCCTACAATGTATTCATAGCATGAGATGTTCTGAATGTATTTCGACATTAGCCTATGCTCTATCTGTGACAACTTTTTATTGAAGCTGATTAATGAAAATTTTTCTCTGGATTGTGCCTTTTTGTCAGTTGCCTTTTTATGCGATGGATGAAAGCCATGAACCACACGTTGGTTTAGAATTTCAATGAACAAAGAATGAAACAAGAAATCTTTAACAATAAATAAATTTTAAATAAAAATAATCACGAATGAATAAACAATAAAACAATTTTCTTTTAAAAAAAATCAACCAATTAAAATTTAAACTTTAAATACATATTTTGAAAAATTAAATGTGATAAAAACATGTTGAGTGTATTCTCTCTTTTACAGAGTTTCTTACTCTTTGTGCGCGCAGCACAACCATCTTTATCTGCATTAACTCTCTTCACATTCCCGTGGAATTTTGCATTCTGCACAAAACCCCACAGAGCTCTATAAATCTTCTTCAACAAAATCAACTTTTCCACATGACACACTTCTGCAAATTCCACACCACAAGCTCTTTGTAAATTTTAAATCTCATCTTCAAGTCAGTACCTAAATTCTAATTCTAATCTTTTGAGGTCGATACCTAAATTTCGACTCTCTTCTCGGAATTGATACCTTTCAAATCTCCTTCCGAGTCAGTACCTAAATTTTGATTCTCATCTTTCGAGGTTGATACCTAAATTTTGACTCTCTCCTTGAGATTGATACCTAAATTTCAAATCTCATTTTTGAATCAGTACCTAAATTCTGATTCTCATCTTTTGAGGTTGATACCTAAATTTCAACTCTCTTCTCAGAATTGATAACTAAATTTCAATTCTCCTTTCGAGTCAGTACCTAAATTCTGATTCTCATCTTTCGAGGTTGATACCTAAATTTTGACTCTCTCCTTGAGATTGATACCTAAATTTCAAATCTCATTTTTGAATCAGTACCTACATTCTGATTCTCATCGTTCGAAGTCGATACCTAAATTTTGACTCTCTTCTCAAAATTGATACCTAAATTTCAATTCTCCTTTCGAGTCAGTACCTAAATTCTGATTCTCATATTTCAAGGTTGAAACCTAAATTTTGACTCTCTTCTCGGAATTGATACCTAAATTTTAATTCTCACATTTTCGAGTCAGTACCTAAATTTTGATTCACATCTTTTGAGGTCGATACCTAAATTTTGACTCTCTCCTTGAGATTGATACCAAAATTTCAAATCTCATCTTCAAATCAGTACCTAAATTTTGATTCTCATCTTTCGAGGTCGATACATAAATTTCAAATCTCATTTTTGAATTAGTACTTAAATTTTGATTTTCATGTTTCGTGATACCTAAATTTCGACTCTCTCCCTGATATTGAAACCTAAATTTCAAATCTCATTTTTGAATCAGTACCTAAATTCTGATTCTCATTTTTCGAGGTCATACCTAAATTTCGACTCTCTTCTCGGAATTGAAACCTAAATTTCAATTCTCACATTTTCAAGTCAGTACCTAAATTCTGATTCTCATCTTTTGAGGTCAGTATCTTTTTTTTGACTCTCTCCTTGAGATTGATACCTAAATTTTAAATCTAACATTTTCGAGTCTGTACCTAAATTCTGATTCTTATCTTTTAAGGTCGATACCTAAATTTCGACTCTCTCCTTTAGATTGATACCTAAATTTCAAATCTCATTTTTGAAACAGTACCTAAATTCTTATTCTCATCTTTCAAGGTCGATACCTAAATATCGACTCTCTCTCCCTGAGATTGATACCTAAATTTCAAATCTCATTTTTGGATCAGTACCTTAATTTTGATTCTCATTTTTTGAGGTCGGTACCTAAACTCTGACTCTTCCTTTCTTTTCAAAATCGATACTTAAATTTCAATTTTCACCTCGAGGTCAGCACTTGCACATTGATTCCCATCCTCTAGAAATCTCTAAAATTTCATAACTCAAAATTTACTCTTCAATCCCCAGCGAGAGTCCCCTACTTCTTGACTTGATCAAATTTGCACCTGTCAGTATCCCCTGCGGAAATAAAAAACACACACACACACACACAACTCTACACATACTTCCGGGTCTGTGGACTTAGGAGTTTGTATTGGTTTTTGTTTATCTCATCGATCAACGGCAATACACGCTGTGAGCTTGCCCAATACACCACACCTATTGAGGGTCCATTTGTTGACCTCACATTTGGTTGAGGTTCAGTTTGTCCTCTTTAGTAGCCTAAGGTCTAGTCTTAGGACTTTCCTATTGACTACTCTTAGAAAACTAGACAAGGAACCCTCACCATTATAAATTTGAAACTCTTCTCTACTCAACTTGAAGTTCCACATATTGGTCCTAACCTCTAGCACTTAGTATGTGGGGTCACTATGTTGGAAATTAAAGATGAGTCACCCTTAGGACTGCTGGACCTTATAGTCTGTTAGGATTCCAAGCTTGTCGTTTGTCACGACCTAAATCCTTACATCTTCCAGGTTATTTGTGTGATCGTTTCACACAAATGTAAGCCCTAACTAATAAAATTGGCAGGATGGAACACTTAAATTTTGCTCCTCAAAACTGAAGCCAAACATTAGGATAGCTTGGGAAGTCACTGGGGTTCTCCTATGGATCCATGACATCCCCTAGTTCTTCCTCCTTTGGACTCTACAACAAAATGTTCCAAATTNCAACCTAGGGCTTAGGGTTATGACTTTTGAAGTCAATAATTAATCAATTTAATACCCCTATTTTGATTTTCGACTTAGGGGTATGACTTTTGAAGCCAATAATTAATCAATTTAATACCCCTATTTTGATTTTCTTAAAATTCAAATCATGAATCGTGACCACCTAAAGCCTAACCCTTTCAAAACTAATTAAGACGCTCACATACGTCTTAAGGGCTTAGTAGTGACTTAGGCTAAATCAAGTTTCATTTAAATGAGAATTAGAAAAATCATTGAAAATTAAAACTTCTATCAAACACTAGAAGCCCAATTAGGGTTAAAATTTGGCTAAGTGTTCCAATAACACTAACTTACCTCCTTAAGAGTTCACCCACATAATTCTTAAATTGAATCACAAGTGATAATTGCCCTATTCTTAAGGATAATTGAGACATCAGTGCTCAGTGAGCATTAAGGGCATTTACAGGATAACTTATTAAGCAACATAATAATTTTAAAAAGAACTCGGGATTTTCCACCATGCAGCGAGAGAGTAGCACGAACCTACTTCTTTCTCTAAATCTGTTGAATATATTGAAGATCTACTAAATTTAATATATTTTTCTTGACAAAATCATCCTTAATTAAACTCCTAAGGACCCATCAAGATATGACATAGGGTTAGGAAAACTATCAAAACCTTACGTTTTTTTCTCTATATAAATTGCCCTGACATGCATTTTAAGTTTCAGGTGGTGGAACGAAAAGATTCGCCAGGTACGCTTTTACAGTTTTCACCGTTGTTTTCCTTGTACTTTAATGCTATACTTTTGTGCTTATACAAATTTGCATGGAAAAATAAAACTATCAGGATAGCCACAAAACCAAAACCAAAATCAAAATCAAAACTAAAATTAAAATCAACAAAGATAAAATTCACCGCCACAACATTCAAAATATAAAACAACTCAAAATTTAATCGCAAACATCACATAAAACTACAATTACAACTAAATTAAGGCATCTCTATCGGATGATCGGGAATCCCTCAGTGGAGGTAGCCTACGGTTGCTAACGAGGCTTCCCACGATCTAAATGAAATTATGGAACTTATTAAGTTGAGTTTAGTAAGTTCATTTAGACTAAGTGAATCTAATAAAAAATAATGGTGTCAGAACGAGGGAACCGTAGGATCCTAATCGGTGTCGCTCTAATCAACTTTCATATGCCCTCATAAATTTAAATAACTTCAACCACAGGGCCACCTGATTTGACATTTGACACACTAGAAAACTCAAACTCGTCGCAGCAGGGAGCTTGGACTTAGCATGGTGGGCAGTATGACCATCTTCAACAATAAAATTTGTCTTCCTCAACTAAACCAATCTTCATTCCTTAAATATAAACAACAAAAGCTATAAGACTTCGAGGTTGTTTGCTTATGCAACGTAAATCCTCACCTTATCTTTAGGCTTTTGTATAGCCCTGTTATACAATATAAGCCCTAACTCGTCTTAGGACTCCAAGGTTGTCGTTTGTCACGACCTAAATCCTCACATTTTCCAGGTTATTTGTGTGATCATTTCACACGAATGTAAGCCCTAACTAATAAAATTTGTAGGATGGAACACTTAAATTTTTCTCCTCAAAACTGAAGCCAAACATTAGAATAGCTTGGGAAGTCACAGGGGTTCTCCTTTGGATCCATGACATCCCCTAGTTCTTCCTCCTTTGGACTCTACAACAAAATATTCCAAATTTGAACCAATCACCTTTCACACCTCTACGTCTGATCTCATTGAGAGTCTTCTTAGGTGACTTTAGTCATTTAAGATGTAATTAACTTATAGGAAACATGTCTGAACCCAGCTTAATATAAACCCTATTTAATCGTTTATATTAAATAGGGGAACTTGTCGGCAAATATAAAGGTTTCGCAGACCAAATAAATATCATATATTCCTTAGTTTATTTGATCGAGCATCATCTTCAAGTCTTGTGTTTATCCTTCGGGATAGATACAGGATTTAAAGTACATCGCTCTTTCATTTAAACTATGAAAAATATGGGATCAGTTTGATTTCATATTTTTCTAAAACTATTATATAGATATGTATAAATTAAAATGTCTTTTCGAAGTGGGCGACGAGATTTCTACTCCGGTGACCGACATCTTCTTACGGGCAACTCCTCCAACCAAAAATAGCGTCAAAAAGTACCCCTAGTGTGCAAACCTTTAATCAACTTAATTATACTTTTTTTTTGGCACACAAGCCATTGAAAATAAATTAGGTCAACATTTTGGTCATTCTTTCGGACTTAAACAATTGTTTAATTGTGGGTCAGGTCACACTATAACTGTGGATTGCACTGTTTGTACTTATGTCACGAAGACAAAATACTTATAAGAGAAAATTTTACATGTGTTAAGGAAATAGATAAGGAGAGGACAGTGGCTTTTTAGTTCGGCAGATTAGTTACACGATTCTACCTTATATTATGATTAGGCTTGGAGAGTGTCTTTAGAGAAGATTTCATATCAAAAAATTGACCTATTAAATTTCAAGATCAATATGCTGCTAGAGTTAATTGTTGTTTTACTATTTCTAAATTTGATTATAATTGTTGTGTTACACTGTTAAGTGAGATGTTAATTTTAGATGTAATTTTCTAAACTTGTTAGTTTATTGGGGTTCTAAATGTATATTCTATTTTTATATATGAATTATTTAATATGGATTGTTCGTCTTATAAATTGCATAACAAAACATAGGTAAAAATAGCTTTTCGCAGGACTGTCGCCCCAAAGAGACCCTTAATTCAAACTCAATATTGACAAAAAATTAATACAAAAAATTCTTCTTGTTTTTAATTATAGTTCTTTTACGCCATGATTTGGTTAAATTTCTGCCGACATCGTAAGGTAAAAAAAGCCTATGGCATTATTTTAAAAAAAAGTGAGCATCTTGGTTTCGTAGAACTGAGCCAATGACTGACCAGTCACATCATCTACCCTTAATCCCTTGGCTGTTTTGCAAACCCTGGACCCATCATGCCAAGCATCCAAACTCCTGGCTCAAATTCTTTGCAGAGATTGTCCGCGTTTGATGATTATTTCATTTCATTTAAAAAGGATCTTTTGAGGGAAAAAAAAAAAGAATATTTAACATTATAAAACTATGCAGAAATTTTTCAAAAGAGTCGGCTCACTCCCTATTATGTCAAAGCAAATAGTACCTCTCCTAATGATTTAGACAAATCTTGTTTTATTCGATTGTATTTATTAGCCGATTTACTAAAAAAAAATCTGCTCATGTACTTGATTCATGCATCTATCATTATAAAATGAATTTATAAATTCGATATCTATTTTGATAANTCATTTCATTTAAAAAGGATCTTTTGAGGGGAAAAAAAAGAATTTTTAACATAATAAAACTATGCAGAAATTTTTCAAATAAGTCGGCTCACTCCCTATTATGTCAAAAGCAAATAGTACCTCTCCTAATGATTTAGACAAATCTTGTTTTATTCGATAGTATTTATTAGCAGATTTACTAAAAAAAATTCTGCTCATGTACTTGATTCATGCATCTATCATTATAAAATGAATTTATAAATTCGATATCTATTTTGACAAGCGTGTAAAATATATTTTATATCAAATCATGCAAAACAACATCGCATCATTTTTGAATAAAATAATAATCTGTTATGTAATTTAGTAATTTGAGTTCTAGCCATTATGCATATAAATCTATAGTTTCTTATTAATTATTAGCAATACATGAATTATGTCTCCAATTTTTGTGATGTTAAAGATAAAATTCTTTTTTATTTAAAGAGCAAGAGGCTATTATGATATTCTATCACTTTCGAAGTTATTTGTTACAGCAAATAGTCCCACATCGGCTAGATGTAGGGTCAAAAAATAGTATTTAAGTCCTGGGCTGCCCACCTCTCTTAAAGGCTCTTTTGGGAGGTGACAAGTGGTATCAAAGCAGATTAGTTTCCGGCAGGTGTGTGGACTCTCCATGATCCAGTGGGACCCTCGATGGAGCCGATTCCGTGATGAGGGCGTCACGTGATTGAGTGGAAGAGAATGTCATGGACAAAAAGCCCATATCAGCTAGGTGCAGGACCGAAAAACAGTATTTAAGTTCTGGGCTGCCCACCACCCCTAAGAAATTTTTTGGGAGGTGACATTGTTGTATTCACATTGAAGCCGTTACACATGATAACGCAAAATTTTAAAACTTGATATCATCCATATTTCATTCTTATAGTGAAAGTTTAAAATTTTTATTTTTTATTATTATTATTTTTTTTTGGTATTCATGATATTCTTTTTTTATTATTATTATTATTGCCTAATGTTGAAAATAGAAGTTTCGAAGGTAATACATTTAAAATATAATTAATTAAAAACAAAAAAAAAACAAATGTTACACGTACAAATTANTTGATTATCCAAACTTTTTATAATGGGCTAGTATGATCCTTATGTTCTAACTTAAATATTGTAGCTGGGGATCCTTGATGTTTAACCTGTTTGATGAAGTATATGAAATCATTGAGAAAATGGCCACCAATAAATTTCAATGGCCTCCAGATAGAGTCACCCCAAAGAAGGCAGTAAGTGTANGAAAAATGAGGAGATAGTTTGTAAACCATGCCCGGATCTTGATCGGGTGCAGCGAAGCCTGCTTTGAGAAGTTTTGAACCTGCGTCGACCACCACCGCCTCCATTGCGGACGAAGAAAACCCTAGATTTCCCGGCATTCAATTGTCCACTACCCGCCCATCTTGTTTGTTAGAAATTTACATAACTAGCACAATATTCTAATATATTTGCATACCTAACACTTAAAACTTTTTGTTTTTACATTTATACCAACAAAGTCTTTCATATCAAATTAAAAATAACATTATCTGAACTTAGACACAAAAAAAAAAGCGAAATGTGCATTTTAATGCAAAGATAAAATGATATATATTTAAATTTAAAATTTATGTGTCATAACAATGTTAATACATAAGAATTGAGCGCTATACTTATAACTTCCCTTGTAGCAAAAAATAAATGAAATTTATAATAAAATATTTTATTTTATTTTGAATAATTTATATTAATTATTGATGTGTGCCAGAAATTTTGTGGTGGTAGAGTAATGGATTATTGTCTTGGCATTACACGATAATTCAGCACACACAGATAACGTAAGAGAAGTAAGCAGAAGGAGATACATTGACTTTTTATGTCGAAAACCATTGAAACAGAAAAAACCATGGGGACTAACCCAGTTGAAATAATTCACTATGAATGATAAGTACACAGGTCAATTCTTCTCCNCAGAGTAATGGATTATTGTCTTGGCATTGCACGATAATTCAGCACACACAGATAACATAAGAGAAGTAAGCAGAAGGAGATACATTGACTTTTTATGTCGAAAACCATTGAAACAGAAAAAAACCATGGGGACTAACCCAGTTGAAATAATTCACTATGAATGATAAGTACACAGGTCAATTCTTCTCCTAAAATATGAAATATTGAATTATAAAGTTGTATAATTATAATTTTGTTGCAGTTCTTAGTGACAACAGATTGCAAGGGTCATTGTTGATTATTGTGGAAGCACTAGTTCATCGCGAGTGTTGTAGATGGTTACATCAAAAGGGTTGATTGACCAAATAAACCGTAGTAAGCAGTTACGAGAGTTGTGGATCATATAGGTCGTGGTGGCAAACATGAATGGCGTCTGTAGGCACCCGGGGCCAGAGTCGGGAGCTAGAGTTGGGAGTTGGTGTTTGGAGCTGCACGAGTTTTGAACTACGTAGGTCGTAAGAGCGAGTATGAATGACTTTCGTAGGTTGTCGGGGTCGGAGTTGGGAGTTGCATGAGCTATGCCCTGTAGTCNCCACATAGGTCGTGGTGGCAAATATGAATGGCGTCTGTAGGCACCCGGGGCCAAAGTCGGGAGCTAGAGTTGGGAGCTGGTGTTTGGAGCTGCACGAGTTTTGAACTACGTAGGTCGTAGGAGCGAGTATGAATGACTTTCGTAGGTTGTCGGGGTCGGAGTTGGGAGTTGCATGAGCTATGCCCTGTAGTCNAGCCATTGAAAATAAATTATGTCAAGATTTTGATCATCTTTTCGGACTTAAACAATTGTTAATTGTTGGTCGGGTCACACTATAATTGTGGATTGCACTGTTTGTACTTATGTCACGAAGACAAAATACTTATGGGAGAAAATTTTACATGTGTTAAAGAAATAGATTAGGAGAGGACGGTGGCTTTTTAGTTTGGTGGATTAGTTAGACGATTTTACCTTATATTATGATTATGCTTGGAGAGTGTCTTTAGAGAAGATGTCATATCAAAAAATTGACCTATTAAATTTCAAAATCAATATGCTGCTAATGTTAATTATTGTTTTACTATTTCTAAATTTGATTTTAATTGTTGTGTTACACACTGTTAAGTAAGATGTTAATTTTAGATGTAATTTTCTAAACTTGTAAGTTTTTTCGGTTCTAAATGTATATTCTATTTTCATGTATAAATTATTTAATATGGCGTCTTATAAATTGCATAACGAAACATAGGTAAAAATAGCTTTTCGCAGGACTGTTGTACAACACCTCTTTAAGCGATTGCATCGGCCCCAAAGAGACCCTTAATCCAAACTCAATATTGATAAAAAAATGAATAAAAAAAATACTTGTTTTTAATTTTAGTTCTTTTACGCCATGCTTTGGTTAAATTTCTGCCGACATCGTAGGAAAAAAAAAGCCTATGGCATTATTTTAAAAAAAAGTGAGCATCTTGGTTTCGTAGAACTGAGCCAATGACTGACCAGTCACATCATCTACCCTTAATCCCTTGGCTGTTTTGCAAACCCTGGACCCATCATGCCAAGCATCCAAACTCCTGGCTCAAATTCTTTGCAGAGATTGTCCGCGTTTGATGATTATTTCATTTCATTTAAAAAGGATCTTTTGAGGGAAAAAAAAAAAGAATATTTAACATTATAAAACTATGCAGAAATTTTTCAAAAGAGTCGGCTCACTCCCTATTATGTCAAAGCAAATAGTACCTCTCCTAATGATTTAGACAAATCTTGTTTTATTCGATTGTATTTATTAGCCGATTTACTAAAAAAAAATCTGCTCATGTACTTGATTCATGCATCTATCATTATAAAATGAATTTATAAATTCGATATCTATTTTGATAAGCGTGTAAAATATATTTTATATCAAATCATGCAAAAAATCATCGCATCATTTTTTAATAAAATAATAATCTGTTATGTAATTTAGTAATTTGGGTTCTAGCCATTATGCATGTAGATCTATAGTTTCTTATTAATTATTAGCAATACATGAATTATGTCTCCAATTTTTGTGATGTTAAAGATAAAATTCTTTTTTATTTAAAGAGCAAGAGGCTATTATGCTATTCTATCACTTTCGAAGTTATTTGTTACAGACAAATAGTCCCACATCGGCTAGATGTAGGGTCAAAAAATAGTATTTAAGTCCTGGGCTGTCCACCTCTCTTAAAGGCTCTTTTGGGAGGTGACAAGTGGTATCAAAGCAGATTAGTTTCCGGCAGGTGTGTGGACTCTCCATGATCCAGTGGGACCCTCGATGGAGCCGATCCGTGATGAGAGCGTCACGTGATTGAGTGGAAGAGAATGTCATGGACAAAAAGTCCCACATCAGCTAGGTGCAGGACCGAAAAACAGTATTTAAGTTCTGGGCTGCCCACCACCCCTAAGAAATTTTTTGGGAGGTGACATTGTTGTATTCACATTGAAGCCGTTACACATGATAACGCAAAATTTTAAAACTTGATATCATCCATATTTCATTCTTATAGTGAAAGTTTAAAATTTTTATTTTTTATTATTATTATTTTTTTTTGGTATTCATGATATTCTTTTTTTATTATTATTATTATTGCCTAATGTTGAAAATAGAAGTTTCGAAGGTAATACATTTAAAATATAATTAATTAAAAACAAAAAAAAAACAAATGTTACACGTACAAATTAGAATGTTGCATATAATGGAGATTAACGTACAATTAAATATTTATGAGGTTTAGCAATAATATTTACGTCCTTATTTCAGTTAAAATTTTCATATAATTTTTATTAAATAAAAGGCAAATCGGTCATAAAAAACCAATTGCTATTTATCACTTAACATTTCCGAATCGAAGGCAAAAGACATCTCTTAATGCATCACATATTGCTACTATTAATGCTGGAATTTGATTCAAAATTTTTATCATGAAATTTTTTAATAATCAGATATTGTCATGTCCAACATTTCAGCAAGAATATATTAACTATAATTGTTGCATGTCAGAAGATTCATGATAGTGAAATAATTACTTATGATTTTAACATAACACGAATGTGTAGCACAAACAAATAATTTAAGTGATAGGTAAAGATAAAATAATTTTTTACANATTTAACTATAATTGTTGCATGTCAGAAGATTCATGATAGTGAAATAATTACTTATGACTTTAACATAACACGAATGTGTAGCACAAACAAATAATTTAAGTGATAGGTAAAGATAAAATAATTTTTTAGATGAAAAACGTGAAAAGAGAAAAAATTGTTGAGCCTAGCCCTATCAGAAAGATCTACAATAAATTGACGACTCTACACATAGACATATTCCATAATAGAGAAATAGTTACACAGTTCCTCAAAGTGTAATACTTGCATGTAGAAGAATTGTTGTGCAATTATTTGGAACGGGTACAGTTGGGACTACTTGGTGAGACTTCAGTGTACCATCTTTAAGATGTATCGCCACATGATGTTTAAGATGATCATCTGCTTCGTAGGGTGCCTTATTACACTGTGATGTTGGTATTTACTTTACACGATGCTTCACTACTTACAATATTGGTCTATACTCCTTACAGTGCCTTTGATATTCCGTACAATATGAGTCAACGTGGAGCTTTATAGCAGTGAGCAAGGGGTGGCCAACAATGATTTACGGTGGTTGATAAGCCGTGGTCGATGAAAGTCGGTGACTGTGACAACGAGAAGTGTATGAGATAAAATTTACGTGATTTTATCACTTTAATTAACATATTTTATTCTATATTTAACATTACTTTATGGTTGTGGAATGTTTTTTGAAGTATTTTGCAGGTTCAAGGGTCAAATGAGCATCACGGAGTGAAAACACAATGAATGCTATGGTTCAACGTTTTTGCTAACTAGAACTTATCCTTCTAAACAAAATGACACAACCCTGGGATCGAAATGTACACTCATAATCTATATATTACTTAGAAAGTATACTTGTGTGATTGACCGACATGCCTTGCAATAATTTTAGGCAACAAGTGTTCGGTGTTGTTGCCAAGGAAAGGAGTTAAAAATTTCTTTAACTTCAGGAAAATATTAATTGAACAACTTAGAGTTTGTTTGAACCTTTTAGATTTATTGTTTCTATTTTTATATTATGCTTCATTGAGTTGTGTTTATGTTGTTGCATTTTCATTCTTCTTACAATTGCCAACATGCCAAAAAGCCAAAAAAAAAATATTGCATTTTTATTTCTATTCCTATGATTGCATATTCTTATTCAACCATTGTGTGATCCCTATACCATTCTTTCTATTTTTCCTAATTTTCACATTTTCTAATTTAGTAGTCACCCTTCACACACTTGTCATTACATGCTTAGGAGTAGTTTAGGTAAATTAATACATTTTGAAACTGAAATTAAAAATAAAAAGTCTTATAAAAATTTGAAAAAACTAGAAACACATAAAGAATCACTTAGAGATGGAAAATGCTCAAGAAGATCACATGAAATCACTTAAAGTGTTTGCAAACCTATCGGTGGAGGGAATCCACATGAGTATCCATTATTCTGCCATGGAAGTGAAATAATTTGTACCAAGACCTACCATAATCAAAATAATTTAAAATAACCAGTTTACTAAGACCCAAACCTGCTCCTAGTAATTTTCTAGAAATTTCTTCCATATTTAAGTATAATGGTGCCCCCGATGATGTCATTAGACAAAGATTATTTCCCTTCTCCCTTAGGGATAATGCAAAGATGCGACATACCTCTTTAACACCGAGTTCCATCATCACATAAGCTGACTTAACCCAAAGATTCTTGGTCATATACTTCCCTATATCTAAGGTTCCCAAACATTGGAATGACATTTCTCCTTCACTAAATTAAATGATGAGTCAATATATGAATCTTTGGAAAGGTTAAAGGAGTTGCTTAAAAAATGTCCTCACTATGCCCTACCTGATTAGCTGATTATCCAAACTTTTTATAATGGGCTAGTATGATCCTTATGTTCTAACATAAATATTGTAGTTGGGGATCCTTGATGTTTAACCTGTTTGATGAAGTATATGAAATGATTGAGAAAATGGCCACCAATAAATTTCAATGGCCTCCAGATAGAGTCACCCCAAAGAAGGCAGTAAGTGTANACATCTTTAAGATGTATCGCCACATGATGTTTAAGATGATCAACTGCTTCGTAGGGTGCCTTATTACATTGTGATGTTGGTATTTACTTTGCACGATGCTTCACTACTCACAATATTGGTCTATACTCCTTACAGTGCCTTTGATATTCCGTACAATATGAGTCAACGTGGAGCTTTATAGCAGTGAGCAGGGGGTGGCCAACAATGATTTACGGTGGTTGATAAGCCGTGGTCGATGAAAGTCGGTGACTGTGGCAACGAGAAGTGTATGAGATAAAATTTACGTGATTTTATCACTTTAATTAACATATTTTATTCTATATTTAACATTACTTTATGGTTGTGGAATGTTTTTTGAAGTATTTTGCAGGTTCAAGGGTCAAATGAGCATCACGGAGTGAAAACACAATGAATGCTATGGTTCAACTTTTTTGCTAACTAGAACTTATCCTTCTAAACAAAATGACACAACCCTGGGATCGAAATGTACACTCATAATCTATATATTACTTAGAAAGTATACTTGTGTGATTGACCGACTTGCCTTGCAATAATTTTAGGCAACAAGTGTTCGGTGTTGTTGCCAAGGAAAGGAGTTAAAAATTTCTTTAACTTCAGGAAAATATTAATTGAACAACTTAGAGTTTGTTTGAACCTTTTAGATTTATTGTTTCTATTTTTATATTATGCTTCATTGAGTTGTGTTTATGTTGTTGCATTTTCATTCTTCTTACAATTGCCAACATGCCAAAAAGCCAAAAAAAAAATATTGCATTTTTATTTCTATTCCTATGATTGCATATTCTTATTCAACCATTGTGTGATCCCTATACCATTCTTTCTATTTTTCCTAATTTTCACATTTTCTAATTTAGTAGTCACCCTTCACACACTTGTCATTACATGCTTAGGAGTAGTTTAGGTAAATTAATACATTTTGAAACTGAAATTAAAAATAAAAAGTCTTATAAAAATTTGAAAAAACTAGAAACACATAAAGAATCACTTAGAGATGGAAAATGCTCAAGAAGATCACATGAAATCACTTAAAGTGTTTGCAAACCTATCGGTGGAGGGAATCCACATGAGTATCCATTATTCTGCCATGGAAGTGAAATAATTTGTACCAAGACCTACCATAATCAAAATAATTTAAAATAACCAGTTTACTAAGACCCAAACCTGCTCCTAGTAATTTTCTAGAAATTTCTTCCATATTTAAGTATAATGGTGCCCCCGATGATGTCATTAGACAAAGATTTTTTCCCTTCTCCCTTAGGGATAATGCAAAGATGCGACATACCTCTTTAACACCGAGTTCCATCATCACATAAGCTGACTTAACCCAAAGATTCTTGGTCATATACTTCCCTATATCTAAGGTTCCCAAACATTGGAATGACATTTCTCCTTCACTAAATTAAATGATGAGTCAATATATGAATCTTTGGAAAGGTTAAAGGAGTTGCTTAAAAAATGTCCTCACTATGCCCTACCTGATTAGTTGATTATCCAAACTTTTTATAATGGGCTAGTATGATCCTTATGTTCTAACTTAAATATTGTAGCTGGGGATCCTTGATGTTTAACCTGTTTGATGAAGTATATGAAATCATTGAGAAAATGGCCACCAATAAATTTCAATGGCCTCCAGATAGAGTCACCCCAAAGAAGGCAGTAAGTGTACGTGACATAGATGTTCTGATTATCCTAACTTCAAAAGTAGTGACCATTTCTAAGAAATTAGATACTTTTAGGATGGATTCAATGCAAGCATCCCTACCAAGTGATGTAATGATGTATAGAGCGGTGAGAGATTTGAACACTACTAATCTTGAGATTTTGAATTCAATATAAAATCATGCTGAATTCAATATAAAATCATGCTCATAAGTAAGATAACCCTTACTCCAACATCCAGCCTAAGAAATAATCAAGGTAGTAATAACCATAGACACCCTTACCCACATGGATTCACTTTAAACAATCAACCAAAGAAAAATAGACAATTTTTAAATATATTAATGTTACAATTGAGGAGTTAGTTAGAAAGCCAAGTTTCATCCATAAAGAAAATTAAAAGAATGCATGGACAGTTGGCAAGCTCAAGGAATAGTAGGCTCCAGAGGATGCTCCCAATTAACACCATAGTGAATCCAATAGATGGAAAGGTGGAGCAGTGTCAATATATTAGAGAATGGAGTTAGAAAGAGTGGAAGATACTTATATGAGAGAATGCAAACTTGTTGAGCTAGACCTAAGAAAACCAATCTCATATTTTGGGATAATATAAGACAGAGCACCACCACCTTTTCTAGAGACTCTAGCAGAATATGTGAGACAAAAAAATTTCCAAGGTACTTGAGTTTGGTAATAGCTTCACCATCATGGTGTCTTATGCTAAAGCCCTAAAATGAATGTCATTATGTGTGATTTGTGAAGGATGTCTTGGACATGAAGAGAATACTAGGAGCTGATATGATGGTAACTTTAACTGAGAAGTGTAGTGCAATATTATAGAAGTTGAATAAGAAACTAAAAAACNATTGTAAAATTTTATGAGCATTTCTATCAATTCCAAAATGACCCACAAATTCAGAATCATGACATTTTTGAATGATTTCTTCAATCTCTTCATAAGGCACACATCTCCGCATAAATAAATTTGTACATTTTTTGTATAAATATGGGTCATCCCAAAAGTAAAATTTTGCATCATAAATAAATTTCCTCTCTTGTTGCTTTGTCAATACATATGGTAAAACACCACTAACAACGTAGTTCACAATATCAGCATACAATGACATCTACCATTTTTTAACATTATAAACTTGTTCATCCGAAAAAGTTTCATTAATTTCTCTTTCAAGATCAAATGTGTCTTCCTACTTGAGCCTAGATAAATGATCATCTATTTGATTAACATATCACTTCCTCTACTACCACAAAACAAATTCTTACATCAGAAGTACCCATCAATTAATCTTGGTTTTGTATACTTCTTTTGCATCAAATATTTTATAGCAGAATGGTCAATATGCATAACACATTTAGCTCCAATCAGATATGACCTAAACTTACAAAAAGCATTAGCAATTGCTAATAGCTTTTTTTCATAAGTGATATAATTAATTTGAGCATCATTTAAAGTTTACTAGGCAATTGTTAATAGCTTTTTTTCATATGTGATATAATTAATTTGAGCATCATTTAAAGTTTACTAGCATAATAGCTAACTTTAAAAATTTTGTCACATCTCTGCCCTAAAATAGTTCCAATTGGATAATCACTTGCATCACACATTAGCTTGAATGGTTTCTCCCAATCAGGTGAAACTATTATAGGGGCAGTGATTATTTTTTCCTTTAATAATTCAAAGGCACTAAGACACTCTTGATTAAAATCAAATTTTGTANAGCAATTGTTAATAGCTTTTTTTCATATGTGATATAATTAATTTGAGCATCGTTTAAAGTTTACTAGCATAATAGCTAACTTTAAAAATTTTGTCACATCTCTGCCCTAAAACAGTTCCAATTGGATAATCACTTGCATCACACATTAGCTCGAATGGTTTCTCCCAATCAGGTGAAACTATTATAGGGGGCAGTGATTATTTTTTCCTTTAATAATTCAAAGGCACTAAGACACTCTTGATTAAAATCAAATTTTGTATTTTTTTCTAAAAATTGACATAAATGCTTGGTAATTTTTGAAAAATCTTTTATATACCGCTTGTAAAAAACCAGCATGACCTAAAAAACTTCTAACCCCTCTCACAGTAGTTAGATGAGGTAATTTAGCTATAATTTAAATTTTTGTAGGATCTACTTCCATGTCATTTTTTAGAAATTGTATGCCCAAATACAATTCTTCCTACAATCATGAATTGACATTTTTCCCAATTTAACACTAAATTCATCTTTTCACATCATTCTAGAACTTTCTCAAAATGATTTAGACACGATTCAAATGAAGTTTCAAACACAAAAAATTCATCTAAAAAGACTTTTATCCCCTTTTCAATTAAATCACTAAAAATTGACATCATACATCTTTGAAATGTTGCAGGTGCATTAAATAAANCCAAACACAGAAAATTCATCTAAAAAGACTTTTATCCCCTTTTCAATTAATTCACTAAAAATTGACATCATACATCTTTAAAATGTTGCAGGTGCATTAAATAAACCAAAGGACATTCGTCGAAAAGAAAAAGTACTATAAGGACTAGTAATGTTGTCTTCTCTTGATCCTTAGGAGCAATAAGAATTTGATCATAGTCGGTATATCCACCAAAAAATAAAAATATTTGTGCCCAGCTAGCCTATCCAATATTTGCTCCAAAAAAGGTAAATGAAAGTGATCTTTCCTAGTGGCCAAATTTAATTTTCTATAATCAATGCAGATTTGCCAACCAATGACTTGTCGTGTTGATATTAATCCATTATTCTCATTTATTACAACAGTCACACCCCCTTTCTTAGAAACATAGTGAATTGGACATACCCAAGTAATGTCTAAAATAGGATATATTATTCCAACATCTAACCATTTTAAAATTTCCTTCTTAGCAACTTCTTTCATCATAAGGTTTAATCTTCTTTGAGGATTAGCTTTTGGTTTGTGATGTTCTTCCAATATAATTCTGTTCATACAAATCGAAGGACTGATTCCTTTGATATCAGCTAATGTCCATCCAAAGGCTTTCTTATATCTTCCTAAAGTTTCCAACAATTTTGTTCTTGTGCTTCAGTTAATTCTGAGGATACGATATTAGGTAATGTAGATAAATCTCCTAAAAAGGTGTATTTTAAATAAGTAGGAAGTATTTTCATTTCTAGTTCAGGAGATTTCACAATTGAAGGAATAAGCTTTTTATTATTATCTGTAGTATCTAACAGTTCAAATTGTTCCAGAACATAATACAATTCTTCATTACTCACTTCTATAGATTTTCTTGAATTATATCCTCGTCTTCATGCTCAAAATGTTCTTCAATTTTCTTTTCAAATGTATCTATGAAATATTCATTGCTTAAATAACCATTAATTTCCATTGTGAAGCATTCATCATCTCTTCCTTTTGTTGGGTNAATTTTCTTGAATTATATCCTCATCTTCATGCTCAAAATGTTCTTCAATTTTCTTTTCAAATGTATCTGTGAAATATTCATTGCTTAAATAACCATTAATTTCCATTGTGAAGCATTCATCATCTCTTCCTTTTGTTGGGTATCACATTGATTTTAGTATACTAAATGTAACTTCTTGATCACTGACTTTAGTTGTTAAGTCCCCTTTCTGTACATCTATCAAATCTCTTCAAGTGGAAAGAAATGGTCTCCCTAAAATGATAGAAATTTCTTTATCTTCCTCAACATCTAACAAAATAAAATTCATAGGAAAGATAAATTTATTATCTTTTACCAATACACCTTCTATAACTCCTTTAGGATAGGTAATCAAATAATCAGCTAACTGAAGAGTTACAGTAGTAGTNTTCTCCCTAAAATGATAGAAATTTCTTTATCTTCCTCAACATCTAACACAATAAAATTCATAGGAAAGATAAATTTATTATCTTTTATCAATACACCTTCTATAACTCCTTTAGGATAGGTAATCAAATAATCAGCTAACTGAAGAGTTACAGTAGTAGTTGAAATTTCTCCTAAGCCCAACCTTTTGAAAATTGACACAGACATAAAATTAATACTGGCTCCCAAATCACATAAAGCTTTTTCAAAAAAATTTTCGCTAATAGCACAAGGAATAGTAAAACTATCATGACCATTAAGTTTCAGGAAGCTTTTTCTAAATTATTGCGCCACACTCCTCACTATGTGCAACAGTCTCATTATCTGTAAACTTCATTTTTTTAATAAGTATATCCTTCATAAACTTCACATAGCTTGCCATTTGTTCGACGGTTTCAACAAATGGAATGTTTATAGTTAATTTCCTAAATATTTCTAAGAATTTTGTAAGTTGGTTATCTATGTTATATTGTTTCAATCTTTGAGGAAATGGAGGTGGTGGACTTTCTACAGTACTTTTCATTGGTTTAATAGAATATTCTGAATCAAAATATTTGCTAGACTTTTCATTTTCCACTCCTTTCTCAANCACGGTTTCAACAAATAGAATGTTTATAGTTAATTTCCTAAATATTTCTAAGAATTTTGTAAGTTGGTTATTTATGTTATATTGTTTCAATCTTTGAGGAAATGGAGGTGGTGGACTTTCTACAGTAATTTTCATTGGTTTAATAGAATATTCTGAATCAAAATATTTGCTAGACTTTTCATTTTCCACTCCTTTCTCAACTTCAATCTCTTTTTGAACTTTTGTTTCTAATTCTCTTCCACTTCTCAATTGAATAACATTAATTTGCTCTTTATTCTAATCTTTAGGATTAACTTCAACATTACTAGGCAAAGTTCCTGGAGGTCTATTGCAAAGTGCAATAGCAATATATCCAAACTAATTTTCCATGTTTCTAATTACAGCTCTTGACTTTGTAATTGTGCTCCTTGACTTTATAATTGATTTCCCATTTGCACTATTAATTCTTCCTTTGACAATTCCTCCTCCTTAATTTGTGAATTACTATTAAAACCTGGAGAATAATAAGGTTTATAGTTAGTATTTCTCTGGTTGTTTGAATTTGCCAAAGGGTTCACAGGATTGCTCTCTCATTGTGGATTTACAGCATCAGAGTTATTATTATTCCAACTTAAAATAGAGTGATTTTTCCAACGAGGATTATAATAAGTTGAATAGGTATTATTAGTTCAGTTATTTATTGCATCTAAATTTTCATATAATGATTGAGAATCTATCATTTGTCCTAATGAATTTTCCTCAAGCATAGAAGGTGTCTTAGAATAGTTCATTCCAAATTGATCTATCTTCTTTGATATTGCAACAATTTAAGAAATCAAATTAGATATTGCATCAGAATCATGAATACAAGATACTATTTTTGGAGTTACCCTTTCAGATAGTCATTGAAAACTATTAGTAGTCATCTCTTCAATTAAAGAATATGCTTCATCGAATGGTTTTGACATTAATGATCCACTAGTAGCAGCGTCAATTATAGATCTAAGAGATCCAACTAATCCATTATAAAAAGTTTGAATTATTTACCAATATATTAATTTATGGTGTGGACACTTCTTAAGGAGATCTTTAAATTGTTCTCAAGCTTCATATGTTGATTCTCCTTCAAACTGACTAAAAGATGTGATATCGTTTCTAAGCTTAATAGATTTTTATTGTTGGAAATATTTAGATAAAATTTTTGTGATAATTCTCCCCAAGTTCTGATAGATCTAGGTGCTAAATAGTTTAACCACATTTTAGTTTTATCCCTTAATGAAAAAAGAAAAATTTTAAGTCTGACGGCATCATTCAACACTTAATCATATTTAAATATAGAACACAATTCTAGAAAACTATCAAGATGTAACTTAGGATCTTGCATCGGTGTTCCCCCAAACTGATTATTCTGTATCATTTTGATAATAACAGGTTTAAGCACAAATAAATTAGCAGATACAACAGGGTTTTGTATACTCAAGTGAATTTTATCTACTGTAGGATTAGTGATCCCGATTTTATATGATAGTACGATGTATGTGGCTATCATCTTAATTTTTCTTTACTTATATTTCTTACATTGCAACAGCCTCAAAAACATGACTTCGAAGCAAATAAGAATGCAATTATTATATTTAAATATTGGATACTACTCAAGTATACGTTTCGCTATCAAGTAATATAAGACTTTTTGTTAAGCCCCGCATTTCGAACCCACAAGGAGAAATACAATATGTAACTAAATCAGAAGAAATTAGATAACAAATTTTACTTTGCAAAACATTCTTACTCAAACTATAGATGCTACAATAGAAATAAAAGTTTGATTCTTATTTATATTTTTTTATAATTGAATGTAAAGTAAACAACTAACTAAACTTAACTAGATATTTGTAAGATGAAGGCAATATAAATAAAATATCTTTTTCCTTATCATAAATCAGTAACAAGTATAGGTATTCTGTTGTGGAATTATTCAAATTGTGTTATGTCAAATAGGAGCAATAGTATTCCTTACCCTTACTAGAGATGATATAAAGAACATTGGTTAATTTAAAGTGTGAATAGTCTTGAAGACGGGCTAGTTAGGGAAGATACTAGCTCTCACTCTAGATTTCCCTCCTCTGCGCACACCTAGGGGCTTACATCTTGTATCAAAAATTAAACTATAAACCAAGTTGGGGGTTTTAGTCTGTCACTCTAAATTCCTCTAATTTTACACATCTCAAAATTTATTTTCCCATTTATTTGCACTCAACCATATGAATTACATTCTCATCCATACAATCTCATGTGATTCTTACCATTAGTTGACTGAAACAATATTATCACAGATCTTACATGTTCTCACAACAAATATTAACATCTTAATTGGCTAAATTAAAAAGTAAATGAAGTATAAAATTTAAAATTATCACAATTTACATCTACATTTTATGCTTACATTTGGTGATATTGCACTTTAAAGAAGAGTATTTTCATATTTTCTTGCAGGTATATTGAATTTAGGCATTTTGAGCACAAAAGAGCAAAAAGAAAGAAATTTGGAGTCAAAATGCAGTTTTTCAGTATCCTGGCGCCAAAGACGCAATTTTACAGAAAGCTGGCACTAAAGGTGCCAGAATCCAGAGAACAGTGCAGAACTCTAATAAACTGGTGCCAATGGCGCCAAAGACGAATTAAGACAAATTATGGCAGTTATTGACTATTTTTGAGAGGTTCTAGAAGGCCCCAAGTAATTCAAACACCCCATGGAGTGGTTCAATGCATCTAAACACTTTGGAAAGGCTCTTGAATGAAGAAATATGTCTCTTGGATGAAGGGATTTGTCTCTTGATGTGAAGAGGTGTGTCTCTTGGGAAAAAGAAGGTAATTTTGAATTCTTTGAAGAGAATTCTAGCACCCCAATTAAAAGTGAAGTCTAGTGTTGTCTTTACGGTGTGTTGAGGAGAGTGTAGCATATGAAGTAAGAAGCTTTGGAGAGAATTTTCTTTTAAAGTTGTAAGAGGAGAGGGAAGGTGAGAGATTTTTTCTTCATTATAATTCTAAGAGAGAATTGAGTATGATTGTAAAGAGAGAAAGTGCTTAAAGGAAACTTCAAGGGATTTTCTTGATAAGGTGTGCGAGATAAGTTGTGTTCTCTCCTTCCTTTGTTTTATAAACTTGTTATATATATAAAATCCATGTTTTGTCGTATCCTTCTCATGAATTTTGAGTTGTCTTCTTTATCCTTCTCCCTACAATGAGATATGGTTTTGTGAAGAATTAATTTTGTTATGTAAGGTTCTAAATGTCAAAAAATTGTGATGATTCGAACTCTGATCTTCATTTACATTTTGATCTGGCCAATTCAAATGTTAAAATTTATTGAGAACCATAAGATCTGAAAGGGTTATGCTTTCTATAATAAGGTAATAATCACATTCAATTTGATGGGTGAGAATGTAGTCAATGGGGTTGAGTGCAAATAAATAGGGATATACATTTTGATGGGCACATAATTGAAGATTTTAGAATAACATATTAAAATCTCTAATTTGGTCTAATTGCTTGGAAACTAAAGTGAGATTGTAAGCCCTCAAAAGAGGGAGAAGTGGGAGCCAGTATCCTCTCAACATAACCATGGATTCAGGGACCAAACTCTGGACTAGTCAATGTTCTTTATGCACTCTTAGAGGATAAAAAATATGATTGCTCCAATTTAGCATAATACAATTTTATATATAATTTTAAATGATTTTAATTATTTCATAATCCATAAACTCATTGTAAAGGGGAAGGATGTTTTCTTAAATTTGAATTCTTCATTATAAAACTTTATTTAGTCTTAGTAAATTTAATTTTAAAGTTTAGAATATAGCTTAGTTAACTTAGTTCTTTTAGCTGCATTTCATTTAGCATATATTAAATTTACTTTAGATATATTTTTCTTACCTAAGTTTTTGTAGTTTGAATATTGTGTTTTACATTATAACCATAAGAATTTCCAACTCCCTGTGGGATCGATACTTAGGACTCCATTAGAGTTCTTTATGACTTGAGCGATACGTATACTTGCGTAATTATTAAGGTTTGGCAGCTTAAAGATTTTAAATTATAAAACTATTTATACTGAAGTGATTTTTATTTTGATTGATCTGCTTATTTACTAATTGTGCTACTGTGGGTGTGTGATAATATTGAAAGATATTTACAACGCATACACAAAAAATAGGTCATCAAGTTTTTGGCGTCGTTGTCGGGGAGTAATGGTAAATTAGTTTATAATTTACAAGACATTGTTTGCACTAAAAAACTAAATAAAGTTTTGTAATTTAATTAATATTTTTATATTTCAGTGTGTTTGCTTATTTTAGTTTTTATCGTGCATGCATAGTTTAAGATCTGAAGATTTAGTATCTAACTATTCAGAGTTAGAAATAACTATTAAAAAAATTTGAAAACAACAAAAATTGTTAGATAATTTTAACAAAATGGCTACAAACTTAAATAATCTAGGAATTGAAAATGAACATCATCAGAGACNGCTATGGAAATTCTAACTTGATAAAAATAAAAATTCTAACTTCATAAAAATGAAAATTATTCAAAATAATCTTCAAACACAATTAATTTTGAAAAAAATTCAGGGATAACTTAAAACATAACTTTAACCACTAAAACATTCGAATTAATATTTTCTCTCGCAAAATCATTGCATGCTTAGTTAATCATTTTAACAGATGTAATAGACTTATTATCACTTATAAATGCCATGAAAATAAGTTCAAAGATTGTTTGAATTAATATTTATGTGAAACACTTACATGCAAATTTTCATGCATAACAATTATCATCACAAATCCTANACTTAGTTAATCATTTTAACAGATGTAATAGACTTATTATCACTTATAAATGCCATGCAAATAAGTTCAAAGACAGTTTGAATTAATATTTATGTGAAACACTTACATGCAAATTTTCATGCATAACAATTATCATCACAAATCCTAAAATTATTGTCATGTTACACAGATCAAGCTGATGATCTGAATTATATTCTATAAGTTAAACAATTTGTTTAATCACATTTAAAAATCATATAAACTAGTTTGGTGGTGATAAGACTCCATTTTTGCGTAAAATTGTGCATTTAGGGTTTCTATGCATGAGAAAATGGCCCCAGAGAAAAATATTTTTCAACAAGTTATTAATTTTGATAGTAGACTTTAATATTGCATCTGTATCATCTAAACTTTTCAAATCAGACCCTCTGCACCTAAATCTGACTCTGTTTGAAGGCCCATTCGATGACTATAATTAGGTGAGTGAAAAATAATAATTTTAATAAATAACTAATAATTTGACTGTAAGCACCTCAAAATAACTTCAAATTAACTTGATGCTTCCAGTAAAGACACCACAAGAATTTAGTTTATTACCGACGATAAAATACTATTGATAATAATGGAAAAACCATATATAATATATTTACCAATGGTTTAGCAGCAGTAAAGTTGTCGTGGCAAAATATCTTGCCATTAATAGAATTACTAACGGATTTGGACAAATAAAATTAATTAAAATTCAAACTAAAATTCATCATTTTCTCTCTTCTAAGAGTTTGTTCGCACTTTGACATAACCTATCTTCATGAAGCTTGAATTAGCTAAAACCATTTAGAACACTAAATTTCTTGCACGCTCTTTTTAATAATCATTTCCTAACCACTTTAAAGTCACCTCCCAACCACCTAGCCATTTCAAATGCTTATAACTTGAGCTTGAGACCACCAATCCATTTCAACCAATTTTTCAATTCTTTTATTCCTAAAATGAGATCCTCCATCAGTAATGATTACTGTCGGCATTCNCCCTAACCACTTTATAGGCACCTCCCAACCACCTAGCCATTTCAAATGCTTATAACTTGAGCTTGAGACCACCAATCCTTTTCAACCAATTTTTCAATTCTTTTATTCCTAAAATGAGATCCTCCATCAGTAATGATTACTGTCGGCATTCTATATCTTGTAAAAATATTTTTGATGAAAAATTTTGAAACACTCAAAGCATCACATCGAGGTAAAGTTATTGCTTCAATCCATTTTGATACATAGTTAACTGCAATTAATAAATTTATTTTCAAATGAAGGTATAAATGGTCCCATAAAATCTAATCCCCAAACATCAAAAATTTCAACTTCCAAAGTAAATTTCAGGGGCATTTCATTTCTTTTTTAAATATTACCTACTCGCTGACAT
>JXCR01058524.1:0-13392 GCA_002079205.1 Phalaenopsis hybrid cultivar
CAGCAACAGCAGCAATCAGGTAATGTGCCCTCTGATCAGTTGGCTGCTTTATCTCTGAATGATGGCTTTGGTCCCTGACGTTATTAATTGTTAACCATTGTTAGTTCAGGATTTATAACTGGTTTTGTTTTTTATTAAGGGTGAATTTGTCGACTCTGTACCTGAATTCTATGCTGGATGTGACTTATTATTTTTGTTTTGGCCTGTGGATTTCTTGGTGGTTTATTTTATGAGACTGTTTAAAAACTTGACATTTATTTGTCACGTTTTAGAATTTGGTTAATGTAGTATTGTTTTTGGCGTGTTTTATACTCTCTCTGGTTTTTGTGTTTGTTTTATGCTTCCCTTTTAATCAACTATTAATAGAATTTTCTGTCTGTTAGATTAAGAAACACGTGGATTTAAAAATAGAAAGGGGGAATTCGGAAGATTCTGTTTCGGAAATGTTAATCTTTTGCAATGTTTTGTTTTCACAATTGTTTTTCTTATTTAATAATGTTGTGATTACGGGTGTAAACGAGCGGAACACGAGTGAGTCATACCCAGCTCGTGTTCGGCTCATTTGTATTTTGAGCTAAAAAAGTGTCTTCGTGGTTGGCTCGTTTACTTAGCGAGTCGTTCACGAACAAAAAGTCATTTTGACAACTTTAATCACGTAGCCATAAGATGTTAAGGATTGGGGAAATACTTAAAACATCATATGAATCTAATTTAATAATTTTTATTCGATTTTCTTCATTAATACTTTTGGATGATTATAAATCTTTGTAGCCTTGTAGTCAATTAAATTTTTAGAAAATGCTACTCATCAAAGTTATATATATAATTGATTAGTAGTATTTTGAGCCAAAATGAGCCGAACACGAGCTTCTTAACGAGCAGAATATGAGTTGTTTGCGAACAACGAGCTCTTTTGACAGCCCTAATTGTGATTATGAAGTCCTTGTATGAAAAATGACAAATGGAATCCAAAAAATTAGCATTCTTTGTTTTTTTTATTTTTGTTTTTTGTAATGTCCGACTCAGCGCCTCAAAGTTCTTGATCCTCTTTTTCTGAGCTCGCTGGGCCGTGCTACCTTACCTGTCACCAGTGTCTATCTCCTATGATAAGAGGATTAATGGAGGATTTTTCTTTTATTTTTATTTTTTTTTGGAGATTTACGCATACTTACTACCCAATTGCTATGTATTAACATATTAATCACTTTTACCTACGCATCGGACTAGGGCTGTAAACGAGTCGCTTGTTCGGCTCGTTCGAAATTGTTCATGTTTGAAAACAGCTCATGAACAGTGTTTGTGTTCGGCTCGATTTAAATATTCGTATTCGTGTTATGCTCGTGTTCGACTCGAAATTGGATCGTTAAAATTAAATTGAAAAAAATAGATGTAGAGTACTAGATTCGAGCTTGAATCAAATGTGCTAACAGTTTTAGTTTTCATGCAGAGTGACATTGTTGTTTAACATGCGTGTTTGTGTTTTTGTTCACACATGTAGGTGAGTAAGTACAATAACGTACTGAAATGTAAAGTATGAGAAATTAGAAAAGTAGGTAAAATAAATTACAATAAAAGCATACCTGGATAGTCATCTTCAACTGAAATTCAAAATGCATGTGAGGGTATTTATATATTAAAAACATTTTATGTAAAGTAGGGAAATGAGATTCTGGTGATCTACCAAATCCTAAATCTTGGGCTCGTTGGATTCATCTTTTCGAGACACTCGATTCGACTATCTGTTTGACTTTTCAAATGCCACTGGAAATCCTCCAGTAGTGGTTTAATGATTTGATTCGGGCTTGATTTGACTCAGATCATATTACAACAAGAGCAGTTACGATTTAAACTTAAATATAAATATATATACTATATATATACTATATTATTATATAAATAATATGTGTAATATATTATTATATAAATAATTATATAATTTTTTTTTTCGAGCAANCGAGCTCAGGCTTGGTTCGTGTTCGGTGAACTTGCTCGTGTTCGAAACCGGCTCGTGAACAGTGTGTTCGTGTTTGGCTTGATTTAAATATTCATGTTCGTGTTCAGCTCGAAATTAGCTCGATAAAATTAAACTGAAAAAATAGATGTAGAGTGCTGGATTCGAATATGTATCAAATGTATGCAAAAAAAGATGCATAACCACATTGCCACAAGAGTAGTTATGATTTAAACTTAGGTAGAAATATATATAATATATTATTATATAAATAATATGTGTAATATATTATTATATAAATAATTATATAATTTTTTTTTTCGAGCTAAAACAAGCCGAACACGAGCGAACAAAGAACTGTTCGTGTTCGGCTCGTTTATAATTCGAGCTTTAAAAATTTATTTGTGTTTGACTCGTTTACTTAACGATAAACGAGCTGAACACGCGTTTGGACAACCCTAGTGCTAATTATGAGGACAGTGATCACAATGGTAATAATTAATTTTAAATGCAAATTTCAAACCAAATTTTATTCAAATGAGTTTTGAGATCTTTATAAGTATGAAAAATTACTAATTTTTTTCTCATATAATTTATACATATTAATAACTTTTCACTTCAAGTTATATTTTATTTTTTAATACTTAAAAAATTAAGCATTTGATGATTTAAAATATGAAAAAAAAATAAAATCAGTTCTGCCTCTTGGCCNTTTGTTCGTGTTATGCTCGTTTACTTAACGAACAAGCTGAACACGAGCTATTTAACGAGCCAAACATTAGCTGTTCATGAACAACGAGCTTTTTTGACAGCCCTAGATCGGACTCCTATTGTATGTCACTCCCATTTCTATTATACAAACATAACCCCATCAAAAGAAGAATGATAAATTTTAATTGATGGTGTCAAGTCCCCATTGTATCAGAAGAAATGATTTTGTTACTGATCCAAAGAGACCTGTTTGTATGGCTAGCATCCTTAATAACATTTTATATTCTTCACAAAATTATAATAAATTTTGTGAAGAATATAAAGTATGTGATTATATGTTGGCTTGTAATTATATAAACAGATAATTGTTCAGAAAGTATAATAAGGTGTACATCATAGCATACGGCTCATTCATTTTTCTTAGAAATCTTAGATCTTGTACTTATTAATTTAATATTTAAGTTGTATATAGAAGCGCTGACTTCTAAATGTACTCTTAGGGTCCGTTTGGGACAATTTATACGTGTGGGCGACGTTTTCAAAACGCCGCCGTACCGTTTAGTTCGTGCATTTCGCCAGCTTATCCGAAACTGTGTTTGGGTTTTACACTAAACGCAAGCCGCGGGTCGAACCTTACGGCCGGCCCGTGGGCCGCGTCTGCTTATCCTGAAACGCACAAGCTGCCCCAAACGGATCTTTAGGCTCGGGATTGGCTTATCAATTATTGGTACCACAGCTAGTAATCTCAGAAAGGGAACATATTCTTAAGAAAAGGTGCGTATTAATGACACTAATAATCAGAAGCACTTAATCATGTCAGAGCATATGCCATTCATTGAGGGCATGTGAGTCACTAACGAGGGTTTTATAAAATTTGTACTAGGCCTAAGTAAAGATAGACTTTGATTTTTATAGTAGTGTTTCAATGGGGCCAAAGTAGTTGATGTAAAACATCAAGCTAATTTGAAAGCTTCACTATAAGATCAAGATCAAGATTTAGAATATGGGATTAATAGATATTATTATCATGCATGGATAAAGAGATTTAATATGAAACTCAAAAATGTTATTATGAAAATTATAACTCGATTTAAAATTTTAATATTAAGAGTTTAATATATATATTTTTTAATTTTAACCTTTAATTAATAACTTTAATATGAATTTTTTTCCCTTTATTATAAATAAATTTAGGCTTATTTATAAAATATTTGGGTTGGCCACCCATTATTGGGATAGAGTCTTTGGAGTTAAATTGAAGTTATTTTATTTTACTATTTTATTTATAATTTAATTTATCTCTCCATTTGTTTATTTATAATTTTTTTATATAATATATTAATTTTTATTAAAATGGATGAGAAACTAATTTCTTTTATTTAAAAGAATTTATAGAGTTAATCTTTGGTGGGGAGCTTGATGGTTGATCTCCTCTATTTTGGTTTCTTATTAGAGGAAGACTCGAGCATTCTTATTTATCTTCATGATCCCTCACTTAATCTATCATAACAAATTCTTCTATTTTCATAATATTAGCTTGAAATATTTCCTTAAGTCTCGAACTCCTAAATAGAATCTAAACCCCTTTTGAAATTGGCCAAAATATTGTCACTCCTAATCTAGGTTTGGCCCTCCTTATTTGATATCCATTATTAAGCTTGGATCTCCACTACATAATCCAAATTTAATCCCCACTAATTCCATAACATTATAAAGTCATTCTAGCTTTTAGTTACACCCTCAGTCTCTTTCATTAACACTACATTTTAGAACTAATAAAATCTATCCAAACTAAGTGATCTTGACCTATTCCTGGTTTTTATCCATCCTTTAATTAATAATTTCTATAGAACTTTACTAAATACCGTAGAGTGCATATAGAAACATTAATCAAACTTTCTCAGGTGTTTATATGTCCGGTTTGTTTCACCTTAACAGACTGTAGTTTCAATCCTCAAAGGGAGATCTAGGGTTGGACATGACCTAACCATTAGCCAGATCTCCTTAACTATAAGAATTTTTTGGATATTCTTGGCTCTCATTTCACTAAACTAGTTTAATATTTTAGTAAAAAAATAGAAGAATGAAAATTTATATTAAAGACCTGATCATTACAATCAAATATAAGAATCTCACTATTAATGAAATCTAAGATTTTGGATTTGTATCTTTGTGTAATACTATTCATAAGTTCCTCAGTGAACACTTGGTCAATAGAATAAAAAAGTTTAAATCTCAAATCATCAACCTAACTTTGATGCCTTTATGGAAAAGCACAAAAGTTTTGGAAAATTCTAATACAAAACTTATTATTTAGATTCTAAATGGTTTAAAACGAGAATTATGCATAATTTTTTTTGTTCTTGAGTGAGCCTTAAAAAGTATTTAATTAAGTTAATGTAAATATTTTTTTTTTCCATATCACTTTCTCTTATTGTTTTCTCTTCCATTGTTTATGAAGTGGTTATCTACCAACATCTCCTTCATACTTTATTATGTTATTATGAATGGTTAACTCTATAATTATTTTCAATCAACTAATTATGATTGGAGGTTGGGTTACCCCTCATCTTCGTATTTATTTGCTATCATTAGTAATTTTTCTAATACAAACAATGAATGTTATAAACTGATTCCAAATTTTCTCTACTAATGTTCTCTATTAACCCTCTTCTAAAATTCAAGGCAAATTTTGCTTGAGTTAATTTGAATAAATAAAATATATTTTCTTTTCTAAAAATTTAACTAAAACCCATAANTTGATTCCAAATTTTCTCTACTAATGTTCTCTATTAACCCTCTTCTAAAATTCAAGGTCAAATTTTGCTTGAGTTAATTTGAATAAATAAAATATATTTTCTTTTCTAAAAATTTAACTAAAACCCATAATTTTTCCATGTTATGTAGGTTTAAAGTTAATATTATTTAATTCCTTTTTGAGGGGATACTTGTATCAAATACTGACTTATGATGGCTGATTGTTAACCTCATTTTGATAAATTAAGCTGTTAAATTATGTGATAAAAATATTGATTATTTTCTTTCATTAAATTGATGAGGGAGCAACCTAAGAGAAGGTTTTGCAATCGTTGCTACAATACTTCTACAACACTGCAACTCCTGTTACTCGCTTGCTTGCCTAGACTTAAATGGTCTGATCTTTCTCTACTATAGGAGTGCTGACCAGTTAATGGGTCGAATCTTAGCTATCATATTATTATAAATTCATTTCCATGGGAGTTTACGGTTAATNAATATTGATTATTTTCTTTCATTAAATTGATGAGGGAGCAACCTAAGAGAAGGTTTTGCAATCGTTACTACAATACTTCTACAACACTGCAACTCCTGTAACTCGCTTGCTTGCCTAGACTGAAATGGTCCAATCTTTCTCTACTATAGGAGTGTTGACCAGTTAATGGGTCGAATCTTAGCTATCATATTATTATAAATTCATTTCCATGGGAGTTTACGGTTAATTTTTTGTGTGTTTTGTATCGGGACAACGATCGACATTTCTTCTTTCTTTTGAGGGTTGCATCCTAGGGTTTCAAGTGCTGCTTCAACTAAATTTTGGTTTCTAGGAGGTGGTTATTTTCCCATCTCCTTTCTGCCTCCCTTTCTCTTTACTAGCATGCCATCCTACTTGTTGTAATCGCCTTGAAATCAGTCCCATTGCTACCTTCTTATAATTTCTTGCAATCTAGCCATCATTCTCACTACTGCTGCCGCTGAACAATCCTTCTTTAGTTGTAGTCCTATGCCGTCACTACCACTACTGTCGTCATCCCCACTTTTTGTCACCTCCCGGAAATAGCCACACGAGATATTTTTTTGATGTTCTAGCCACCCGTACAACTATTTCCCCATTTCGGCTTGCTTCCATTGTCACAAGTCCTCCCCTTATTTTTTTCCTACCGTTCAACAGCCTAAATAGCCAATTGTTGTTGTTTGAGTTTCCGCCCCTTGTTGCCCTACTGTTCCAACCACTCCCCTACCTTTTTGCTACCTCGTCAGGCCTTCTAACCATCACCACATCACCCGGGATCTGCCCTAATATGAGTTGGAATGTCCTGTCTTTTTTTCCCCTTTCAGACGTGTTTAACTGTAACTGCCCATTTGCTTTCAATAATAATATTTATTTATTTTTTAATTTGGTTTTGGTTAACTTTGTATTAGTGGGTTTAACACTTTAAAGCTTTTTTGTATAATTACATCACTTAATTATTTATATCTATTTGCACACCTAAGGTTGTTGTTAAAAATTCAATAGCTTTATGAATAGATTCCTTTATGATAATGGATCTACGACGAATTTACTTATAACTCCTTTGTAAAGGCTATTAGGCTTACAAAAAAAATAAAAACCTAGGCTTCTTGTCCCCGTCCCATCTGAATATTACTTGAAAAATGAAGATAATTTAGATTTTTTTCATCAACTTAACCCTCTTATTTCTTCATGGTGGAAAAACTCTAATAATTCTCATCGGGCTCCTCTTTGGGGTCTTATATGCAACAAATATTTTAATATTTGAGTAACTTAAAAGCTTCTTATAATATTATAAAAAATTTAGATCAATTTTATTACAAGTCTTGAGTAATGAATTTTAATTTTATTTTTCACTAAATTAGTGTCCGTTTTAAGATACAGTTCATCAAGAATATACCTTTCACTTATTTAAAATACCATCTAATGTTTTTTTTTTTGTATAGTATTATCCATGATAGTTTTTGAATCTCACATATGACTCTTTAGGAGTTTTTAAAGTATTAAAATAAAATTTTAATCACAACTATTTTTAGAGGGGAAAAAAAATCTTGGTGAAACTACAAGGATTGCCTCCTTGAATGATGCTTAAAATAATTTATTTTGTATAATTCCAAAATTTAATTGATATGAATTGATTTATTACAAAACATAAATCCTAAAACACCCCCAACTTTGTGTAATAAGGAGATAAGCAAGCGCCATTTGTGGATTCTCTATTCTCTATTAGAAAATATACAACAATTCGAATGCTCTTATTATGTGGCTCATTCATAGTATTCTTCTATTTTGCTCCTCCTTTCCCTTCAATACTTAGTGCTTTCATATATAGACAATTACCACAATAATTGTATGACCTACCAGTTTTATGTGTTACTTGTTGGCATCCTCATTACCAACATCTTGAAGGAAAGCAATAGTAAAATTCAAGAAGCAATGCTCTTGGAGCCTAAATGTCTCACTCAATGTATTAAATGGTAAGTCAAATAAAAGTTGCTTAGATGGAAGAATGTTACAATGTAGAATGATGAAATGAATACATTCTTTAGCAATTAGCAAAGAAATTTTTTTTTGGTGCTACACCTACTATTATATGCTTTCTTCTTCCATATCATGATGCTAATTTCAAGTGCTTTAATTGTTACTTTTTGAGATTCAATCATGTCTGCATCACATGCTAAATGATATGAAACTTTTTGTGATAGGTTAATTTCTATTGGGCTCAAGACCATTTCTTTTGTGTCTTATTTTTGGGCTTCTCTTTTTCGGCCATAATTAGATAGTTCAGCGAGTGTCTCCCTTATACTGAAGCTATATCTATCATAATTTTTTGAGCTTTGCGCCATACGACCATTGTTTATGTCCATGTTTAGGGACTTTTTTATCATTTAAGATTTCTTTTTTATATTTATTTGTACTAACAATTATTTTTCCCTAACAAAATTTTATTTTTATTGAGATTTTAATTAGAAGATATGCCAATAACATCTTTCAATATAGTCTTTTTTTGCACATTATTACATCCTTTTAGCTTTGTAATATATTTTAGTCTAGACTCTAAATTTCCAAAGAATGTACCAACCCATTTAAGATTAAAAAGATGTGCTCAAATATTAAATCATAGGTCACTAGTTAGTATATTTATATGGTATTATTTGAATATTTTAAAATTTATTAGGCTTCATTAGAATACAAATATAGCTTCATCTTAAATAAATTCATGAGTATCATTCACTCCCAAAATATTCTAATGCAAAATGATATTTTTATTCTTTTTTATATAAAATACATCTTAATATAAGATTCACTTGTTTATTTACATAAATTATCAACCAAAAAAAAAAGGCATGATTCTCATAATGAATATAACATCACACCAAATCTAGATTAATAATGGTAGATGAGAATGAATTCTCATTCATCATTGTTGAGTATCCTATAAAATGAATTGTGGCTAAATTTTCTCTCTCTGCCTAAGCTCCTTTAATAGAGCATTTAAGAAATCAATGTGGCAAGAGCTTTGCCACGCAGATGGCTGGTAAGGACTATTTTTTTTATGGCAGCATTTACACATGCCACACAAATTTTATATATTTACATATCTAAGATCTAGCCTTTCATTTTTACATACAAGGCCACTCAAATCTTTGATATTACATAAAGAATATTAGTTTTTCATGCATAAAGTTTAACATGTAAATTGTGAGAGAATATTACAACAGAACTTAAAATGCAGTTTGCGTTTGGAGTCTAATGGTGGGGCGCCACGTGTAAAGCGAGTCCTACCGTAATACACTGGTATTAGCTGATGTTAAAACTGGTGGAGCAGATTTGACACGAATGCATCATATTTTTTCGATAAATATTTATTATTTATAGCTCAATATTTAAGAGAAAAAGCACTTTTTTAAGACAAATTATGAAAGAAAATTATATAGTCAAGTATTAAATATAATTATTTTTTATCATTAAAAAATCAATTCAAATTGATAAAGAGAAAAAAAATTCGATATTATGAACTCAACTAAAATTTCATGTAACAATTTAGTTTTAAGAATCAGAACAGACTGTTGATCTGTGAATCGATGATTTGGCTTATNGGGGCAAATACGTAGTAACAAACCGTGTGATAACTGGACGAACAAGCTCGCTTTTATTTGTAAAAGATCTCATCAAGTCAAGAACCCATGTGTACCCGTAAATGAATTTAACTATTTTTTTACAAGTATGCTTTCGTGAATCTTCAACTTTCCAATATCTTCTAACATTGGGTTATTATAATGTGTTGCAGATGGTGTCCAATGAATATATTCTTTTTTCATTATCTTTTTGCTCACATTCACATAATTTGACCCATTATAAGTTATAATTTGCACCATTTTTTCTTCTACTTCTTTAATCACGTCATCCAAATAAGTAAATAATAACTCGTCTCTCTTTATAACATTAGAAGTATTCGCATATTTAAGAAAAAAATCCAAATTGGACTATTAACAAGAAAATTAATTAATGCTGTATTTTTTTTCCATTTGTCCAACCATCTGACATAATCAAGCACCCATATTTACTTCATATCTTTTTATGCTCCTCTAACATCTCACTGATTGTAGCAACTTCTTCTTTGAGTATCCAAGTTCTTAATTCATGCATTATAAGTGGAGTAAAATCAGGTCCAAAGTTTGTGATTGCTTCAAATATAAACATATAATATGAGTCATTGGTAACAATAAATATCAGTCTGACTGAGTAGTTGAATCTACCCATTGCCATACATGTTTCTTTTCTTTCATCTTTTTTCCACATGAAATTTAGAGTAAAATTCCTAACTTGTGTTGTGGTGAAAGAATCTATCGAATCTTTAAGTCTAGGTGTCCCTAGAAATGAGTTTAGTTGCGATGAATTCGTGACATTTTGACCTTCACAAACATTTGTTACACCACTTCTAATGTGACTTAATACATTGTGATGTCATGCTTTGACTTTTGTATCTTCTAATACCATTGTGTGTGCTGGCAAGATGTTTCATCTTGTTTATTATTTCACTACACACTTGATTGTAAAACTTACATTTGAAACACTTAGCATATGGTGTGCTTGTTTATATTGCCATGCAAACTTTTTATTGCTAGTGAGATTACTACTAATCACACAATCCCCTTCTTCCATTATAAGTTAATAACTAATCTCACACATTAAAATAAATTAAAAAAAAGCAGAACAAAAGCAATGCAAAGTTGTGAATTTACTGTAATGATATTGTGGATGTGTTGGTTGTTGAGTTGTTTTTGTGTGGAGGTGGTGGTAGTAGGGTGGTAGTAGTGTTGCATGTGGAGGTGTTGGTGTATGGATGTGTTTGTGTTGATGGATGTGTTTGCTTGTGGATGTGGAGGTGGTGGTTGGTGTGTGGATGTGTTTGTGTTGGTGGATGTGTGGAGGTGGTAGTGTGTGAACGTGGTGGTACTGGTGATTTGTGCGGAGGTGTTGGTGTGTTAAGGTGGTGGTAGTGGTGTTGTGGATGTGTTGGTGTCATGGATGTGTTGTGTGTGGAGGTGATGGTAGTGGTATTGTGGATGTGTTGGTGTGTGGAGGTGGTGACATTGGTGAAGTGTAGGCGGTGTGGTGTGGAGGGGCATTGGTGATGATATTGTGGCATTCCTTTTTTTTTTTGATATTGTGGCATTCTTCTTTATGTTGATTACTTTTTTCATGTTATTAATACAATAGTTAAGACAAAAGAAGTCAGTTCATCCGCAATATGAAATAAAAAGACAAAAATAATATTTTGCGACATTTGTCTCAATGAGGTTGAATTGGGAAATAGGCTGACAACCTATTTCAACAAGAAGAGCTTGCAAAATATTATTAAAAAAATAAAGGGAAGTACAAACCAGGAGTATGATAAGATGCAATTAAAAAATAAGTGAGATCAACTAAAAATGATTGGAAAATCTGGAATGAATTGAAGCGATGATCCACTGCCTTGGATTTGGATCTGATAAAACAAACAATTAAAAACATTCATTGTTTTTAATATCCGTATTCTATACAAGTATATTTCTTTTTCTTATGCACTTAATATTTATTGTATTAGTTTTTATGCAAGTAGTATGTACTTTTTTACCTTTTGGTTGTATTTTTCTCCCACTTGGATAGTTGATGAGACAACCGTGGGTAATATATGTATGTTAAATATTGCATGTTTTTTTTGTGGGTTTTCGAGGTCTATGATGAGACATTTAACATTATGTGTTCTTTTGGATGGTTTGTATGTTGCAATTAGTTGGTATTACATGTGAAATTTTAATGAAGGCAACCAATTTCCTCTCCTTTTCAAGTGATATGGTTTTTAAGGTTCTTCTGGATGACCTTTTTTTTGTTGATATGCATATGTGACACACAAGTTCAGTATTATGTGAGTTAAATATGACTAAGAACTTTTTTATAAGGTTTGTTTTCTTTTTGTAGTGAAAGATTCGTTAGTTTATATACTGAGTTTTCTGAGACCTCACAGCTGCATGAACCTTAAGTTAATTATTTTGGTTATTAATTTTTACTAATGCTATATCTAAGTGTATGTGTTGTTAAGCCTTCAGGAATAATGAACTCGTGAGTATTTTCAGAGGATTGCACTTCTACTGCATATTATAATGTTCCCTAATTACTTCGTGACAGACACATAACTATGAGAGAGTTTTACAGAGGTCCAAGTAGAATAGCTTAAAACTATAACTATTTTAGGTGTTAGATGGACTGGAAGATTTCATTGCCAAGAGTAATCGAGCGTGAGGAGTTTCCTTGGAGAACGACTTATCTGTGCACTCTAAAAATAACATTATCATATTATTATTTGTTCTTTTAATAGTCAGACTTTTTTTTTTTAATTTTGGTAGTCATGCTACTTACTGTTTAATGAAGTGTCTATCTTTATTTTGTAATATTTAGATAAAGTAGTGGGATCAGCTTTCAGTCTTTAGATAGAAAATCATTTTTTTTATTATTTTAATAAGAGTTTTCAGATGCTTAATTGGACTTTAATGGCCGGATTATGCCCCCCGCCAATGGGATTCTGCTAACTTTCTCGCGTGGACTGCCGTGAGGGTCAGCTGAAACAAAAATATGTATTTATATAAAATATTGCTTTTCGGAACTTATAATGTATTTTCACTCAATGCTCTGCTTTATTTTTATTATATTCCATTAGATGATTAATTTTCCTTCTAAAAACGTTGTAAAAAATAATTGAAGGAGGCCTTAACTTAATGTCAAATTCGACGTAATTAAGAATCTTATGTTGTCGAATACGATTGCAACGATAAGTTATGATAACCGGTGGTGATCNCCGATGCTCTGCTTTATTTTTATTATATTCTATTAGATGATTAATTTTCCTTCTATTGAACGGTTAAAAAATAATTGAAGGAGGCCTTAACTTGATGTCCGATTCGACGTAATCAAGAATCTTATGTTGTCGAATACGATTGCAACGATAAGTTATGATAACCGGTGGTGACCGTATCATTTTTGACGAGGATAGATGTCGTTTGGTAGTGGTGCTAATTAGGGCTGTAAAAGAGCCGAGCTTGAGTGAGTTCAGGCTTGGCTCGTGTTCGGCTCCTCGAACTTGCTCGTATTCGAAATCGGCTCGTGTTCGAAACCGGCTCGTGAACAGTGTGTTCGTGTTCGGCTTGATTTAAATATTCATGTTCGTATTCAGCTCGAAATTAGCTCGTTAAAATTAAACTGAAAAAATAGATGTAGAGTGTTGGATTCGAACATGTATCAAATGTATGCAAAATAAGATGGATAACCAGATTATCACAAGAGTGGTTATGATTTAAACTTAGATATAAATATATATAATATATTATTATATAAATAATTATATATATATTTTTTATTTCGAGCTAAAACGAGCCAAACACGAGCGAACAAAGAGCTGCTCGTGTTTGGCTCGTTTATAATT
>JXCR01058524.1:13531-36860 GCA_002079205.1 Phalaenopsis hybrid cultivar
AATACTTAAAAAATTAAGCATTTGATGATTTAAAATATGAAAAAAAAATAAAATCAGTTCTGCCTCTTGGCCATTCATAATATTTTTAAAATATTTTAAAATTTTCAAACAATTAATACACAATAAAAAAATCACTTGATCAAGCATAAATCTTGAACATATTATTTAAATTAAAAATTTCTAAAATTAATTCAAGTAATTTGAACTTTGATGGCCTTCAAAATGTACATGCTTAAAGTTAAATTAAGTTTCTTGATGGTAAAGGTTTAATAATTCTAAGGTCACTTAATTTCAAGGTTTTAAAGACACTTTATATTGAATGAACATCCATGAATAAAGGAAAAAAAATGGGTAATCTAATGGGAAAAATATAATACATCAGGACTCCGCACATAGAGTTACGTGCGGAGTCTAATGAAATTACGTCGTGTATGTGATCAATCCGATAACACAAGAGAATATTCCCCTCCTGTCATTCAGGTGTTATTGTGTGTTATTCAGGTGCTATTGTGTGTTATTCAAGTATTATTGATGTTTTATTGTGTTATTACAACATCGAGAATATTCCCAGAACACAATAACACCTGAATAACATACAATAATACATGAATAACACGAGGGGAATATTCTCTTGTGTTACCGAGCCGATCACGGACTCCGCATGTAACTCTACGTGCGGAGTCCTGATGTAATATTTTTCACCTAATGGAGAGTTTTAAGACTAACAAAAGTAATTAAAATGTTAAGAAATTATAAATAGATCATATTTTTAAAATAAATAATGCCACACAGCTTAGATTGGGCCGAATTTTTCCCTCAGGTCTCCGTACGGTGCGCTACGTCCTCTATCCAAGCAAAAGACGCCATCTGGTCTTGCGGGACCCATATTTATACGTCATGATAAAAAAAAAATTCGCGTTTAGCCCGGCCCAACCCGACGTGCTAAATGTTCAACATTTACACGACGTGACCCATCTGGTATTGGAGAGTGCTTTGAGATCTGACGAACTCTTGAATTTTACTAATAGCTAATATCGAAGAAAACTATGATTGCCTTCTCCACTGAAAAACTTGAGATTTCTAGTAGAAAAGTCTTTTATCGGCTGATTTACAACAAAATTTACTCATTAGAAAAATTTTTAGTTGGAAATGCATAAATATTAAGAGCTTACTCAAACTTTCCAAAAAAGAGGGTTTGGATCCTAATTATATTTAATGCCCCCAATTTATTAGGGTTGGCTCTGACAAAATGTCATACTTAGACTTATATTGTCACTTGACTTAGATTTATAAGTTTTTAAATTGGTCTTTTCCTTACTGTAGAATTAGAATCATGGGGGTTTCATCTTCTTGTAAACCATTTTGATAAGGTGATATTTAATGTCCCCAATTTATTAGGGTTGGCTCTGACAAAATGTCATATTTAGACTTAAATTGTCACTTGACTTAGATTTATAAGTTTTTAAATTGGTCTTTTCCTTATTGTAGAATTAGAATCATGGAGGTTTCATCTCCTTGTAAATCATTTTGATAAGGTGATAGGTCTCTTGTACCTAGCCCCTTGTAATCAATTTTTTGTAATCGGACTCCTAGGATTGAAAAATTATTTCATACGGACACCATATGACGTCCATCACAGCAAAGATGTAAGACGATGGGCCCTCTTTTGATTTTTTTTTTTTTTTAAGTTTGTTGTGATGGACAGTGATGGGCGGTAGAGATCAGACACCGTATGCATTTCTGCACAGTGTCCGTATAAAATAATTTTTCCCTAGGTTGGCTTATGGCTATTGTTTAGTCATGGCAAACCCCAGGTGGCTATATGACCACAGTTGGCCTCTAGCGGCATGCTAGCCGTGATTGGCCTCTGGTGATCGGCCTTTGGTTTCGCCTCGTCGTGGTCGCCTTTCGCATGAATGCTCTGTCGGCCCATCTTCAATCCTCCGATATCTCAAGTTGACCTTCTTGTGCATGCCCGGGCATGTTTTCTTGGTTGACTTTCTATTGGCAAAACGAAGGCAAAGCGAAGTGAGTGTCATTTGAATCCTGTTGACACAGGCCACTACCTTTTTGGCTGTACAACAATTCAAACGTCCCTTTGCATTGAGAGCGAGCAAAATCGTTTTCTCATGATAAGTACAAAGATGCTTACCCCCATAAAGTTAAAATCTCCAATAAAATATGAGGCTCATCTAAATTACCTTATCCAAAAATGTGCATCATAGACATAGCTCAAATAAGACTCACAATGATGTTTAGAAACAAAAGCTTAAGGATATTCGACAAATTGTTAGATATATCTCCAATGGTTACATTTTTAATACATTTTCTTCGGCATATTCTTTGAAAATTTTATTATATTACTAATCAAAATATTCTTCAAATAAATTTGGCATTCCAACAATGATCTATTTGACTATCATAGGATATTTTATTAAACATTTGTTTTTGGTTATTTTATTAAATATCTAATTCTCATAATTATTGCCTTGTAAAACTCATCTATCATTACTTACAACACTGTTCATCATTGTCAATTGTTCATTTAACTTTTACTCGGCTTGCAAAATATTTTCAAAAAATAAAAAATATATATATAAAATATTAAGTACATTTCATTTATTCAAAGAATAAGAACATCAAACAATCAAAAGAGCTTTTAGAGTTGTTGTTTGTAAGTAGAAAACACTTATGTCTTGACATATATGGTTGCCATGTTGTGTTTCTACATATCATCTAAGAAAAAGAGAAGGGGAAATTTACAAATATTCCACATAATTCTTAGGTATTTATATATCTAACACCTAAAGTTTGATATTTGCATTTAGGAGCAATTGCATATGGTCCACTCATTTATTAGGTATTTACATATCAAACATCTAAACTTATTACATTTACACCGCCCAAATCTATCATATCACATAAAAAATGTTACCTTTTTATGCATAGGTAAGATGACACATGTGTAAAGATTGAAGTTTTGGTGTTAAATATGTAAATAGATAAGATTTGAGTGATATGTATGTAAATCTTCCTCACATTTATCACACTTTGGTGTTAAAACCTATACATGAATAGGTGTGTTTCACTTTTAAAAAATTAAGAATAGTATTTTTTTTATTCAGTACCTAAAATTTGAGTGAAATGTTTGTAAATATGGAAGTTTAGGTGCTAGATAAAAAAAAAGTTTGAGTTATAGATACATAAATATATATGAACTAGGTGATATCTAAGTTAAGGCCACAAATAATTTTTTCTTAAAAAAAAAGTGGTTTTAATCATTGTTGGCCTTGAACTCACCGTTAAGAGTGTATTTAGAGTCTAAAGAAATAACTGTAAAGCTCATACAGAAGAAACTGCTTTTCAAAAAGCTATTGTTATACATATATATTTTGTTATCAAAAGTCAGATCATAACTTTCTAGCAGCCACCACACTTTAACAGCCCAGATTGAAAAAAAAAAAAACTTTTCTATCACAGAAATTTTTAAAAAGCAACGAGAAAACAGTTCCCAAAAAATAACTGTGGTGGTGATCAAAAAAGCAAAGCTGACAGAAAATTATCTCAAACATATCGTTAATGTTTTCGTTTATTGAGTTCATGAACTCGTGGGACTCAATTACTTAAATGTTGAAGTCATCCATGAGCNTTTACAAGTCTTGAGTAATGAATTTTAATTTTATTTTTCACTAAATTAGTGTCCGTTTAAAAATACAGTTCACCAAGAATATACCTTTCACTTATTTAAAATACCATCTAATGTTATTTTGTATAATATTATCCATGATAGTTTTTGAAACTCACATATGACTCTTTAGGAGTTTTTTAAGTATTAAAATAAAATTTCAATCACAACTATTTTTAGCAGGAAAAAAAATCTTGGTGAAACTACAAGGATTGCCTCCTTGAATGATGCTAAAAATAATTTATTTTGTATAATTCCAAAATCTAATTGGTATGAATTGATTTATTACAAAAGATAAATCCTAAAACACCCCCAACTTTGTGTAAGAAGGAGAAGAGCAAGCACCATTTGTGGATTCTCTATTCTCTATTGGAAAATATACAACAATTCAAATGCTCTTATTATGTGGCTCATTCATAGTATTCTTCTATTTGGCTCCTCCTTTCCCTTCAATACTTAGTGCTTTCATATATAGACAATTACCACAATAATTGTATGACCTACAAGTTTTATGTGTTACTTGTTGGCATCCTCATTACCAACATCTTGAAGGAAAACAATAATAAAATTCATGAAGCAATGCTCTTGGAGCCTAAATGTCTCACTCAGTGTATTAAATGGTAAGTCAAATAAAATTTGCTTAGATGGAAGAATGCTACAATGTAGAATGATGAAATGAATACATTCTTTAGCAATCAACAAAGAATTTTTTTTTGGGTGCTACACCTACTATTATATGCTTTCTTCTTCCATATCATGATGCTAATTTCAAGTGCTTTAATTGTTACTTTTTGAGATTCAATCATGTCTGCACCACATGCTCAATGATATGAAACTTTTTGCGATAGGTTAATTTTTATTGGGCTCAAGGCCATTTCTTTTGTGTCTTATTTTTGGGCTTCTCTTTTTTCAGTCATAATTAGATAGTTCAGCGGGCGTCTCACTTTTACTGAAGCTATATCTATCATAATTTTTTGAGCTTTGCGCCATACGACCATTGTTTATGTCCATGTTTAGGGACTTTTTTATCATTTAAGATTTCTTTTTTATATTTATTTGTAATAACAATTATTTTTCCCTAACAAATTTTTATTTTTATTGAGACTTTAATTAGAAGATATGCCAATAACATCTTTCAATATAGTCTTTTTTTGCACATTATTACATCCTTTTAGCTTTGTAATATATTTTAGTCTAGACTCTTAATTTCCAAAAAATGTACCAACCCATTTAAGATTTAAAAGATGTACTCAAATATTAAATCTTAGGTCACTAGTTAGTATATTTTTATGGTATTATTTGAATATTTTAAAATTTATTAGGCTTCATTAGAATACAAATATAGCTTCATCTTAAATAAATTCATGAGTATCATTCACTCCCAAAATATTCTAATGCAAAATGATATTTTTTATTCTTTTTTATCTAAAATACAGCTTAATATAAGATTCACTTGTTTATTTACATAAATTATCAACCAAAAAAAAAGGCATGATTCTCATAATGAATATAACATCACACCAAATCTAGATTAATAATGGTAGATGAGAATGAATTCTCATTCATCATTGTTGAGTATCCTATAAAATTATTTGTGGCTAAATTTTCTCTACCTCTGCCTAAGCTCCTTTAATAGAGCATTTAAGAAATCAATGTGGCAAGAGCTTTGCCACGCAGATGGCTGGTAAGCCCTATATGCCTCTCTAGAACTATTTTTATATGGCAGCATTTACACATGCCACACAAATTTTATATATTTACATATCTAAGATCTAACCTTTCATTTTTACATAAAAGGCCACTCAAATCTTTGATGTTACATAAATAATATTAGTTTTTCATGCATAAAGTTTAACATGTAAATTGTGAGAGAATATTACATCAGGACTCCGAACGCAGTTTGCGTTGAAGTCTAATGGTGGGGCGCTACGTGTCAACTGAGTCTCACCGTAATATACTGGTATTAGCTGATGTTAAAAATGGTGGAGTCCACTTGACACGAATGCATCCTATTTTTTCGATAAATATTTGTTATTTATAGCTCAATATTAAGAGAAAAAGCACATTTTTTTAAGACAAATTATGAAAGGAAATTATAAAATCAAGTATTAAATATAATTATTTTTATCATTAAAAAATCAGTTCAGATAGATAAAGAGAAATAAAAATAAATCGATATTATGAACTCAACTGAAATTTCATGTAACAATTTAGTTTTAAGAATCAGAACAGACTGTTGATCTGTGAATCGATGATTTGGTTTATTCGGTTCAAATTCTAGATCTTTTTTGAAGATAATAAAGAATTAATTGATGAATTTGATTAAAGTTTTGAAAAAATCTATCACTTATAATATTAATCAATTTTTTAGTTTTTTTTAAAAAATTGATGATGACTGAAAACAACATTATTAGATTAAAAATTAACAAATAATTACAATATAATATCATAAATTTTTTAATTGAAATTAATAATCAAAATATTCAAAATTAAAATGTTATGAATTAAAATATTATATATTAAATTAGTAAAATGTTACTATTACATCATTATTATCNAAAAAAAAAATTGATGATGACTGAAAACAAAATTATTAGATCAAAAATAAACAAATAATTACAATATAATATCATAAATTTTTTAATTTAAAATTATAATCAAAATATTCAAAAATTAAAATGTTATGAATTAAAATATCATATATTAATTTAGTAAAATGTTACTATTGCATCATTATTATCTCAAACAAGTTCTTTTATTTCAGATCAATATCCTATCTAATTTTATAATCTAAAATAATAATGAAATGCATTAAAATAAAAATAAAAAAAAAATCCTTTTTGAAATCAATGACCAATCATAAGTTGCATCTATAGAACCACCTTTTAAAAAATGACCAAGAAAAAAAAAATCACAAAACCATTTCAAAACTAATCTAAGGCTGATTTTTTACCACACCACCAAAATGTGATTACTCATGTTTGTTTGCCATGACACGAATCTGTTTAATTAAACGCACCCTCGTTTTTATTCCGTGCTTGCTCTGTTGCGATACGTAGTTTTGTTCCCCTTAAATGACAGAATTGCTTCTGAGGGGGGAAAAATTATTGCATACATACACCGCATGCAAAGATACATGCGGTGCACGATCCTAACCGTAGATCGGATACAATCAAAATTTTTTTGAAAAAAAAAAAAAGAAAACGAGTCTCCCATTTATTGCCAAGGAGTTGTTCTTTGTGATTTTTGTTGAGAGCTCGATTGCTCCCGCTTTCTTCATTTACATTCTCTTGTTCTCTTACACTATCTTCTATCAATATATCTTGTTTGCTTGGCTTCCTCATTGTAGTTTGTGGTCTCTGACTCAGAAAGAATGCAATATCTATTTGTTGATGATAGTCAAAATCTAATTCATAGATTTGAGCAGTCACTCATTTGCTTTTTTTTTTTATATGTGAATTTTTGTTTTTTTGGAAAATCATCATCAGAAAGACAATTCAGATCATGAACAGATAGTAAAAGTACTGAACTCCAATTTTCTCAACTCTATCTCTATCATTCTTACATTCCATGTTCGCCATAAATCTGTACAAATCCTTCACTAAACCCACCCCAACATATGAAGCAATCAAACAACTCTGTATCCCGCAAAAAAAAAAATTATGCTTTTTTATTTTGCAGCAGTTTCAAATCCTCCTCTTCTTCTTCCCAAATGGAAAATCTTATAACTTTCCNTCCTTTTTGAAATCAATGATCAATCATAAGTTGCAACTATAGAACCACCTTTTAAAAAATGACCAAGAAAAAAAAAACACAAAACCATTTCAAAACTAATCTAGGACTGATTTTTTACCACACCACCAAAATGTGATTACTCATGTTTGTTTGCCATGACATGAATCTGTTTAATTAAACGCACCCTCGTTTTCATTCCGTGCTTGCTCCGCCGCGATCCGCAGTTTTGTTCCACTTAAATGACAGAATTGCCTCTGAGGAGGGAAAAATTATTGCATACATACACAGCATGCAGAGATGCATGCGGTGCACAATCTTGACCGTAAATCGGCAAAGATACAATTAAAATTTTTTTGAAAAAAAAAATAAAACTAGTCCTCCATATATTGCCAAGGACTTGTCCTTTATGATTTTTGTTGAGAGCTCGATTGCTCCCGCTTTCTTCATTTACATTCTCTTGTTCTCTTACACTATCTTCTACCATTATATTTTGTTTGCTTGGCTTCCTCATTGTAGTTTGTGGTCTCTAACTCAGAAAGAATGCAATATCTATTTGTTGATGACAGTCAAAACCTAATTCATAGATTTGAGCAGTCACTCATTTGCTTTTTTTTTTTATATATATATGTGAATTTTTGTTTTTTGGGAAAATCATCATAAGATAGACAATTCAGATCATGAACAGACAGTAAAAGTACTGAACTTCAATTTTCTCAACTCTATCTCTATCATTCTTACATTCCATGTACGCCATAAATCTGTACAAATCCTTTACTAAACCCACCCCAACATATCAAGCAATCAAACAACTCTGTATCTTGCAAAAAAAAAAAATGCTTTTTTATTTTGCAGCAGTTTCAAATCCTCCTCTTCTTCTTCCCAAATGGAAAATCTTATAACTTTCCTACGTAATTTCATCTCTGAAGTGAAATCTCAAACAGATCCGACTCGGCTTCAATGCCATCGTCCAAATACCCGTTGCTCTTCTTACTACTGCTACTGTAGTAGTTGTGGTCCTGTTTCTTACTTCTTTTTTCATTTTCAGTCCACTCTGCATCCGCACGACCTGCAGCAAGCTCGCCGCTTTCAATGGAGCCCGACAATGGCCGCCCGCCGGAAGTAATCCGAATAAAGCAGGGATTTTGCGTTCTCGCAGCGTTTGCAGGCGCGTACTTGAATGGTGCTTGGCCCAGATTTACGAGAATCATGGCGTCTGCATCGGCTGCCAAGACGGGATACAGTGGACTGCTATATACCTCTGAGCTACAGCGTATGGCATGAACCAGCTGAGAATCAACGGTGAAGAACACCTTCTTCCTCCTCGGCGCAAATCCGCAACCTATCACTCTGTTCACATCCGCCCACTCTGCTTTCTCCGATTCGAAAACCAGTTTTCTTCCTGTGATGAAATAATCCTGTCAGAAACTATTTCCTAAACTCGAAACTGTAATCAACTTTATAACTTACCATCCAGGTAAACGGAGCCGTTGGAATGGAAACCAATCGATCCCGGAAAAGTACCAGGCATGAACTGGTTCGACATTGATGCTCTGTTAGTTAGACCTAAGGAGACTGCGAGATCTCGATGTTCCTCTGTTCTGGAAGCGGGTTCTTGAGGATTAAATACCATGGGAGCTGAAGCGCTGATGGAATCCTCTCTGATANTTTCAGAAACTATTTCCTAAACTCGAAACTATAATAAAGTTTATAACTTACCATCAAGGTAAACGGAGCCGTTGGAATGGAAACCAATCGATCCCGGAAAAGTACCCGGCATGAACTGGTTCGACATTGATGCTCTGTTGGTTAGACCTAAGGAGACTGCGAGATCTCGATTTTCTTCTGTTCTGGAAGCGGGTTCTTGAGGATTAAATACCATGGGAGCTGAAGCGCTGATGGAATCCTCTCTGATANTGACATTGATGCTCTGTTAGTTAGACCTAAGGAGACTGCGAGATCTCGATGTTCCTCTGTTCTGGAAGCGGGTNTGTACCCGGCATGAACTGGTTCGACATTGATGCTCTGTTAGTTAGACCTACGGAGACGGCGAGATCTCGATGTTCTTCTGTTCTGGAAGCGGGTTCTTGAGGATTAAATACCATGGGAGCTGAAGCGCTGATTGAATCCTCTCTGATAAGCTTTGATCGATCGGTTTCTCGTTCTTTCACCCGCTTACTTGAAGTTTCCTGAAGCTTTTTCAGTGGCTGGAGGTAGAGGATGGTGATTTCAAAATAGGCTTCTTGGGGAAAGGAGCTGCCGCCCAACGCAGGGCCGGGAAGAGGGAGGCTGGTTCTGACAAAGGAGAAGGATACCTCATCGGAGGTTTTCTTCGGTGCAGCGTTGAGTCTCACCGTCTGCATGAACTCCGACGAACCGGAGGGCAGATCCCAGCCGCTCGCCGCCGCTTCACGCTGTATCCCTCCGNGTCGGAGGTTTTCTTCGGTGCAGCGTTGAGTCTCACTGTCTGCATGAACTCCGACGAACCGGAGGGCAGATCCCAGCCGCTCGCCGCCGCTTCACGCTGTATCCCTCCGTCGCATGCGGGGCAGAAAGCCCAAAGCGGACTGGAAGAAGGCCGGATGATGGAGGAGGAGAAGGCGAAGCGTGGCCAGCCACTCTCCGCCGCCTCAGAGATGAGCCGGGGGTGTTCTTTCCAGTTGAACGGAGAAGATGGAGTTTGGTGGTGGTGGTGGTGGTGGTTGAGATGGTGGAAGCGGTGGCTATTCCATGCGCCGTTTACGGATTTGTAGGAAAGGTGGAATTTTGATTTAGCGGCGGTTTCGGGGATTTGGGGGAGGGAGGCTTGTGGGTTGATGAGCTGCCGCCGCCGCTGCCGGCGGTGGCGGATAAGGAGGAATGAGAGGAGGAGGAGGAGGCCGGCGGCGGGGATGGCGGCGGAGATTATTTTGATCCAGAGCTTCATCGATCTCTGTTGTCTGTGTTGTGAAACGATCAGCTGCTCTTCCGTCAACGATGGAGAAAGTTGTTGGCTTGCGAAGTGGGGGATCAGTTGGTCTATTGGGGCGGCGCCTGCGTGGACTGGAGATCAGAAAAAAGAGGATTAATGGCGGAAGGAGAACGGATGAGGAGGGAGGTGGAGAGCTGAGATGGGAGATTGAAAATTTTCAAAGGTTTGATTTTTTCTTTCGTGTTTTTAAATGAAGGAGGATGGTTTGAGGAAGCATGGGCGGTTGGCGAGAGTTGATTGTTCTTAAATACCAATTCAAATATTCAATTTTTTTTTTTTTATGTAACTGTTCTTCCTTGAATGGTATATTTCATGAATTTATTTTGAGCCATGATGGAATCAGAATATATGAGATATTTATCCTAGGTGTATGGGCTATGTTCGATCTGTTGAATAACAAAATTAATGTTTTCAGGGGATTTATTATTTCTATAATCATTTTTGATAATAGAAAGAATTGTCAAGATGGTAAGGGGGAAGTCAAGGTGTTGACCAACCAAACNAAATGAAGGGGGATGGTTTGAGGAAGCGTGGGCGGTTGGCGAGGGTTGATTGTTCATAAATACCAATTCAAATATTCAATTTTTTTTTTTTTTTTATGTAACCGTTCTTCCTTGAATGGTATATTTCATGAATTTATTTTGAGCCATGATGGAATCAGATTATATGAGATATTTATCCTAGGTGTATGGGCAATGTTCGATCTGTTGAATAAAAAACAATTAATGTTTTCAGGGGATTTATTATTTATATAATCATTTTTTATAATAGAAAGAATTGTCAAGATGGTAAGGGGGAAGTCAAGGTGTTGACCAAGCAAACGAAAAGCTAATGGCTTGGAGATTCAAGCATGGCATCTTCAACAATTGATGATTGTAATGGAGATCAAGATGTTGAGTAAGAAGATTTTTAGATAAAATTTGGATTTTTATAATTAATTTTAGAAAAGTTATTCATAAAGAAGTATATTGTTATAATAAAAATGAGAAACTTGTGAGAATTCTAGTTGGCAAGAAAATGACTCAAAAATGAGAATATTGAGGCTTTTTCAAAACCCAAAGAAGTTAATATCTGGGCTTGGTGCCGCGGTAGCTTGCCTCGCACTATGGTGCTCCAATGTCTATAAATAAGGGATGAGCCCTAATGGTTCCTTAAAATTAATTTTTGATTGCGGTGTTCTATAAATTTTCTCTGTCCCTTCTCTCTCTCTCTATAAAAAGATGCCACACAGGCGCACCCGTGCGACAAGGCCAGGGATAGCTCAAGCTTCGTGCCCCATCTAGATGACAGTTTCAATGACGAGATGTTGGATACCAGCCTGCATCGACAACCTCTAGGGATCAGAAGTCTTATAGTGTGCACACTTAGTTTGCTCATTGGGAGGGGTTTTGACATCCCCGCCAACCTATCACCTCACCATGTTGAGGGATGAGATCGACAAAATCAATATTCGACCGGACAATCTCATATGGTGGTTAGATTGTATTTTAAGTTGGTTGGATTGCATTAAGATGTAGCAGAACCTGTTGGTCGATTGGCATGGGGGTGCTTACGATAGGTGGGAGAGGTCACTCTAATGTTCCCTTCAGGGCTATAGTCTAAGAGAAACTGACAGAGAGGAGACTGACGATAAGGTCAGAGGCGATTGGTTGCCTGAATCTTATAGACCGCACGTTCGCTTTACTCTCTTTATTCTCTCATATATGTATTTACTTTCCGAGTGCATAAGAAATGTCGTATTTGTTAATGGGTTGTTTTTATTCCAACTTTTAAATTTATTGAAGTAAATACGTTCTTTTGACATATACTCGCTTGGCATGTCTCCCATTATTTATTGTCATACAATCTTTAGTTTATTTAATCGAGTCTTAACAGTAAGTAGTGTGTTTGTCTTTCGGGGTGAATACATTATTTATGGTATAGACTCGTTTATTTAAACCACTTAGGATATGAGATCAGTCCGGTTTTGTATTTTTAAAAATAAAAAATATTATTTTTTTCTAAATTATATATTAAATTAAATTAAAACAGGTGTTGGGATATCCATCATGGCAACCAACAACTCCACAACCCCCCAACATTTTTTAGTGGTAACAAATTCTGGCGACTCCGCTGGGGATTTGCTTCTCTCTCCATATTAATCAGGGAATATTATCTTCATACATCAATAATGTGTCAATGTCCCTTATAGACCAAATTACTCTTCTTTCGTTGATATGCTTCACCCGTTTCTTTCTTGGGTAAGTACGATCAACTCTTTCAAACTTCAGGACCGTCTGTTCAATCACCTTTGGACAGAGAGGTTCAAAAGTTCATTAGGACTTTGTCTTTGTGTGGGGTCAGACCCCAATAGGTGTGTCGGTGGACTAGTTCTGCTTGGGCATTGTACGTTATAAAGTTGGCCCCGCACTGGGTCCTAAACTTCACTTTCCCCTTCGAGCTTGGTTCGCTACTTTGCAAATTAAATCGAATTGGGCGTGTTGCGCTTGCTCTTTAATCTTTCTTATTTAATTAAGTAAATTCTTCTACTTTCAAACTATTTCTACTAAATTTAAAAACTTCACAAACTAAAAATAAAATAAAAATTTGCCCAGTCTACGAATCGACCTTTATTAATTTGTAGTGTTCGCNTAAAATTTGGATTCTTATAATTAATTTTAGAAAAGTTATTCATAAAGAAGTATATTGTTATCATAAAAATGAGAAACTTGAGAGAATTCTAGTTGGCAAGAAAATGACTCAAAAATTAGAATGTTGAGGCTTTTTCAAAACCCAAAGAAGTTAATATCTGGGCTTGTTGCCACAGTACCTTGCCTCACACCATGGTGCTCCAATGTCTATAACTAAGGGATGAGCCCTAATGGTTCATTAAAATCAATTTTTGATTGTGGTGCCCTATAAATTTTCTCTCTCCCTTCTCTCTCTCTCTCTATAAAAAGATGCCACACAAGTGCACCCGTGCGACAAGGCCAGGGATAGCTCGAGCTCCGTGCCCCATCCAGATGACAATTTCAATGACAAGATGTTGGATACCAGGCTGCATCGGCAGCCTCTAGGGATCAGAGGTCTTATAGTGTGAACACTTAGCTTGCTCATTGGGAGGGGTTTTGACATACCCCGCCAGCCTATCACCTCACCATGTTGAGGGATGAGATCGACATAATCAATATTTGACCGGACAATCTCATATGGTGGTTAGATTGTATTTTAAGTTGGTTGGATTGCATTAAGATGTAGTAGAACATGTTGGTCGATTGGCATGGGGGTGCTTACGATAGGTGGGAGAGGTCACTCTAATGTCCCCCTCAGGGCTACAGTCTAAGAGAAACTGACGGAGAGGAGACTGACGATAAGGTCAGAGGCGATTGGTTGCCTGAATCTTATAGGCTGCACGTTCGCTTTACTCTCTTTATGCTCTCATATATGAATTTACTTTCCGAGTGCATAAGAAATGTCGTATTTGTTAATGGGTTTTTTTATTCCCAAATTTTAAATTTATTGAAGTAAATACGTTCTTTTGACATATACTCGCTCGGCACGTCTCCCATTATTTATTGTCATACAATCTTTAGTTTATTTAATCGAGTCTTAACAGTAAGTAGTGTGTTTGTCTTTCGGGGTGAATACATTATTTATGGTATAGGCTCGTTTATTTAAACCACTAAGGATATGAGATCAGTCCGGTTTTGTATTTTTAAAAATAAAAAATATTATTTTTTTTAAATTATATATTAAATTAAATTAAAATAGGTGTTGGGATATCCATCATGGCAACCAACAACTCCACAACCCCCCAACCTTTTTTAGTTGTGACAAATTCTGGCGACTCCGATGGGGATTTTGTTCTCTCTCCATATTAATCAGGGAATATTATCTTCATACATCAATAATGTGTCAATGTCCCTTATAGACCAAATTACTCTTCTTCCGTTGACATGCTTCACCCGTCTCTTTCTTGGGTAAGTACGATCAACTCTTTCAAACTTCAGGACCAGCTGTTCAATCACCTATGAACAGAGAAGTTCAAAAGTTCATTAGGACTTTGTCTTTGTGTGGGGTCAGACCCCAATAGGTGTGTCGGTGGACTAGTTCTGCTTGGGCATTGTACGTTATAAAGTCGGTCCCGCACTGGGTCCTAAACTTCACTTTCCCCTTCAAGCTTGGTTCGCTACTTTGCAAATTAAATCGAATTGAGCGTGTTGTGCTTGCTCTTTAATCTTTCTTATTTAATTAAGTAAATTCTTCTACTTTCAAACTATTTCTACTAAATTTAAAACCTTCACAAACTAAAAATAAAATAAAAATTTGCCCAGTCTACGAATCGACCTTTATTAATTTGTAATGTTCGCACTAAAATTACAAGGTATTGGACAGATAATTAAACCAGAGCATTTTGTTTGAAGCTGTTGCAATGGCGTTCCTCAAGCTCACATTTTCCTGCAATTTGTCAACCAGCCACAACGCTTGCACTGTTGCCCCGACCATCAAGTTTGGAACCGGATTTGACGAACTTGAAGTTGTACTCGAAAAGGCCCCGTTCGTCGTAATGAAAGTCACCACTCCGGAGGTTCAGGAGTCCTCTGCTGAATTTAACCTGAACTATCCCAAGGAATTCTCTTCATGCAAGAAGGTGAAAACTACTACTCCCCTGACACCTGCCAAGTCTGTTATTCCCTTTTCTGCTAAAGGAAAGGAGATTATGATCGTAGAATATGAAACTGAAGAATTTATCGTCTCTCCGTCAGTGTTTGAAATCGGTTCGAGTTTTAATTCTGTGTCATTGACTCTATCTCTGAGAAAGAACTGCAGCCGAAAAGCTCAAGGTAGCTAAGGCCCAAATTTTAGAAAAGTACCAGATGATGGATTTCCTCACGAGGAGGAACTTGGATTACAGAAGACCTCTCCACTTCTGCGAAGGAGTAGGTTCCACCCGTTGATGAATACTAATGAATATGAAAGTATTCGAGAAATCTTTGCTACTTTACCGTCATTTCATGGTCGTAGTAAGGAGAGGGAGAAACTCACTCCTATTACTAAAATACGCACAGTGTTCCAGAGATTGGCCACTAAAGAAGGATGTTCAATTGTCAAACTGCTTAAACGAGTGGGATGTGCCGTATCCGCTCGAATGAAGAAAGAAATTATGAAAGATGTCAGGGTTGCCCGACGGTCCCACAAGTCAGCTGAATCTTTGCCAACCCGTATTCCCGTCAGATTCTGTCTAGGAAGCTGAATTGATAATACCATTACTACTACATATTTTGTTACTCATACACCTAAAATATATAGTACTTTTAGACATTTTTTTTACCTATTTTTGAGATATTGTGCTTTAATGGAAGGTATTTTGGTGTTTTTCTTTCAAGTATAAGTGAAAAGGTGAAAAATGCTTAAAGAAGTGAAAAAGGATCAAATTTGGAGAAAAATGGTGAAAATTGTGTTAAAGTGTTTTGGCACCTAAGCGCCAAATCCGGCACTTAAGCGCCGGTTAAACAGAGAAGGCTGCGCCTAAGCGCTAGAGGCCTCGCGCTTAAGCATCAGAGGCAGTTATTTGACAGTTTTCTTCATTTGACCAAATTTTGAAGAGGTATTTGAGGCACCTATTGGCTTAAGAGGGTTGTTATGACTACTAAGAACAAAAATATGGTTAAAAGACATGTGAAAGAAGGTATCCTTTGGAGAATTCATCGAATGTGGACACATTTTGAAGAGTTTCTAAAGCACCTTTTGGAGATTTATAAAAGAAGAAAGTTGAGACATTTGAAGGGGGTGCTTGAATGTTCTGAAAAGGGTCAGATGAAGAGGAGCCGTAAGGAGTTTGGAGAAATTTTCAGGCACCATAAAAATTTACTTTATTTTTTTTTTGTTTTTAGTTTATTTTAAGAGTGTTGTAAAAAAGAAGAGATTTAAAGAAACTTCAAGAGTTTGGTGGAGGATTTGAGATAAGTTTTTATCTTTTGTTTTAAACTAGATTTTAATCGGGATTTCTTGTTGGTTTGACAATAATTTCTACTTTTAAACTAAAGTTTGTTTTTATTTTCTTCATGGTTTCTGAGTAATTTTCTTTATCTTTCTCCTTAAAATGATAAGTAATTAAAGTTTGGATGGAAGTTCTGGAGAGNGTGTTCGCACTAGAATTACAAGGTGTTGGACAAATAATTAACCCAGAGCATTCTGTTTGAAGTTGTTGCAATGGCGTTCCCCACGCTCACATTTTCCTGCAATTTGTCAACCAGCCACAACGCTTGCACTATTGCCCCCACCATCAAGTTTGAAACCGGATTTGACGAACTTGAAGTTGTACTCGAACATGCCCCGTTCTTCGTAATGAAAGTCACCACTCCGGAGGTTCAGGAGCCCTCTGCTGAATTTAACCTTTGTCCCAAGGAATTCTCTTCTTGCAAGAAGGTGAAAACTACTACTCCCCTGACACCTGCCAAGTCTATTATTCCCTTTTCTGCTAAAGGAAAGGAGATTATGATCGTAGAATGTGAAACTGAAGAATTTATCGTCTCTCCTTCAGTGTTTGAAATTGGCTCGAGTTCAAATTTTGTGTCATTGACTCTATCTCCGAGAAAGAACTGCAGCCGAAAAGCTCGAGGTAGCTAAGGCCCAAATTTTAGAAAAGTACTAGATGATGAGTTTCCTCACGAGGAGGAAAATGGATTACAGAAGACCTCTCCACTTCTGCGAAGGAGAAGGTTCCACCCGTTGATGAATACTAATGGATATGAAAGTATTCGAGAAATCGTTGCTACTTCACCGTCATTTCATGGTCATAGTAAGGAGAGGTAGAAACTCACTCCTATCACTAAAATACGCACAGTGTTCCAGAGATTGGACACTAAATAAGGATGTTCAATTGTCGAACTGCTTAAACGAGTGGGATGTGCAGTATCCTCTCGAATGAAGAAAGAAATTATGAAAGATGTCAGGGCTGCCCGACGGTCCCACAAGTCAGCTGAATCTTTGTCAACCCGTATTCCCTTCAGATTCCGTCTGGGAAGCTGAATTGATAATACATTACTACTACATATTTTGTTATTCATACACCTAAAATATATAGTATTTTTAGACACATTTTTTACCTATTTTTGAGATATTGTGCTTTGATGGAAGGTATTTTTGTGTTTTTCTTTCAAGTATAAGTGAAAATGTGAAAAATACTTAAAGAAGTGAAAAAGGATCAAATTTGGAGCAAAATGGTGAAAATTGTGCTAAAGTGTTTTGGCACCTAAGCATCAAATCCGGCGCTTAAGCGCCGGTTAAACAGAGAAGACTGCGCCTGAGCGGCAGAGGCCTCGCGCCTAAGCGCCAGAGGCAGTTATTTGATAATTTTCTTCATTTGGCTGAATTTTGAAGAGATATTTGAGGCACCTATTGGCTTAAGAGGGTGGTTATGACCACTAAAAACGAAAATATGGTTAAAAGACATGTGAAAGAAGGTATCCTTTGGAGAATTCATCGAATGTGGACACATTTTGAAGAGTTTCTAAAGCACATTTTGGAGATTTATAAAAGAAGAAAGTTGAGACATTTGAAGGGGGTGCTTGAATGTTCTGAAAAGAGTGACATGAAGAGGAGTCGTAAGGAGTTTGGAGAGATTTTCAGGCACAATAAAAATTAACTTTATTCTTTTTGTTTTTAGTTTACTTTAAGGGTGTTGTAAAAAAGAAGAGATTCAATGGAACTTCAAGAGTTTGGTGGAGGATTTGAGATAAGTTTTTATCTTTTGTTTTAAACTACTTCTGGTTTTAATCGAGATTTCTTGTTGGTTTAACAATAATTTATACTTTTAAACTAAAGTGTGTTTTTATTTTCTTCATGATTTCTGCGTAATTTTCTTTATCTTTCTCCTTAAAATGATAAGTAATTAAAGTTTGGATGGAAGTTCTGGAGAGTATTGATCTTTAATGTTGGAAGAAGTTGTGATAATTTAAATCCATGAACTTAATTTACTTCTTGATTTGGTCTATCTAGATGTTAAAATTTATTGTGAGAACATGTAAGAACCGAGCTAGTATTGTCTCAGTCAACAATTAGAAAGAATCACATGAGGTTGTATGAATGAGAATGTAGTTCATATGATTGATTGAAAATAAATGAATTTTTGTGAGAACATGTAAGAATCTGGCTAGTATTGTCTCAGTCAACAATTGGAAAGAATCACATGAGGTTGTATGAATGAGAATGTACTGGACTGGTATTGTCTCAGTCAATAATTGGAAAGAATCACATGAGGTTGTATGAATGAGAATGTATTCATATGATTAGTTAAATAGGGAAATATTCATTGAAGGGTGTAGAGTTAGAGGACTTTAAAGTGACAGGTTAAACGGTAGGAAAATATTCATTGATGAGTGTAGATTTAGAGGACTTTAAAGTGAGAGGTTAAAGCCCCCATTGGAAATAATCATTGAAGGGTGTAGAGTTAGAAGAATTTAAAGTGACAGGTTAAAACCCCCAACTTGGTTTTAAGAATCACATGAGGTTATATGAATGAGAATGTAGTTCATATGATTGAGTGCAAATAAATAGGAATCGCATGAGGTTGTATGAATGAGAATGTAATTCATATGATTTAGTGCAAATAAATAGGGAAATAATCATTATGGATGTAGACGTGTGACAGGTTAAAACCCCCAACTTGGTTTATTGTTTTAGGTTCTCATATGAGATGTTAGCCCCCACGTGGAGGGAATCGAAGGAACTCTAGAGTGAGAGCTGGTGTCTTCTCTGCCTAGTCGGTCTTCAGAATTATTCAAATTTTAAATTAGTCAATATTTTTATAGCATCTCTAGTAAGGGTAAAGAATATAATTGCTCATATTTGACACAACACAATTTGCATACTTCCACAACATAATTCCTATACTTGTTACTGATTCACGACAAGGAGAAAGATATTTTTTAAATTTTGTGTTTTTCTTTTACATAAACTGAAGTTATCTTTTTAGATTGTTACTGTTATGTGAAAATATCAAAAATACCAAAAAGTTTTAAATTTTAATATTGCAATTTAAAACTTACGTTTTAAAATATCAAAAAGCCCATTCTATTAAAGCTTACATTTTCATGAGCCAGCGCGCTCGCCGCACCGCTCCGGCCTACCGACAAGCCTCTGCCAGTGCGGCTGCGGTGAGGTGAGGGGGAAGGGGGACGAATCTGCTGCGACTCGGGGTCGGATCTCAGTGGATCGTGGCAACAAAGGCCACTCTGCCACGTACAATGCCCCGTCGTAAATTTAAGTCGTCTGCAAAGGATTCTGCCCATCACCCGTTCGGAACTGCAATTCAGGGCATTTGTGTCGGCCGTCTACGTGACTGGCACGGCGCAGCCCATGTCATGTGCCCTTGGGGGCCGGGCCCCTACCAACGGTCGGCGGGCGAACAATGAGCTTAGGCGCCGCATTTTTAGCACGGATTCTGACTTAGAGGCATTCAGTCATAATCCTGCACACGGTAGCTTCGCGCCACTGGCTTTTCAACCAAGCGCGATGACCAATTGTGTGAATCAACGGTTCCTCTCGGACTAGGTTGAATTTACTATCGCGGTATGATCATCAGTATAGTAAAACTAAACTGTCTCACGATGGTCTAAACCCAGCTCACATTCCCTATTGGTGGGTGAACAATCCAATAATTGGTGAATTCTACTTCACAATGATAAGAAAAGCCGACATCGAAGGATCAAAAGCAACGTCGCTATGAACGCTTGGCTGTCACAAGCCAGTTATCCTTGTGGTAACTTTTCTGACACCTCTAGCTTCAAATTCCGAACGACTAAATGATCGATAGACCACGCTTTCACGGTTTGTATTTGCATTGGAAATCAGAATCATACAAGCTTTTACCCTTTTGTTCTACACAAGATTTATGTTCTCGTTGAGCTCTTCTTAGGACACCTGCGTTATCTTTTAACAGATGTGCCGCCCCAGCCAAACTCCCCACCTGACAATGTCTTCCGCCCGAATTGACCCGCCAGGGCGAGTCTTGAAAGCCAAAAGGAGGGTTCAGGCCTCGCCTCCGTCTCACAGAATAAGTAAAATAACATTAAAAGTAGTGGTATTTCTCTTCCGCCGGCGAGCTGGCTCCCACTTATCATACACCTCTCAAGTCATTTCACAGAGTCGGACTAAAGTCAAGCTCAATAGGGTCCTCTTTCCCTGATGATCCTGCCAAGCCCGTTCCCTTGGTTGTGGTTTCGTTGGATAGTGGACAGAGACAGTGAGAATCTTGTTAATCCATTCATGCGCGTCACTAATTAGATGACGAGACATTTGACTACCTTAAGAGAGTCATAGTTACTCCCGACGTTTATCCGCGCTTGCTTGAATTTCTTCACTTTCACATTCAGAGCACTGGGCAGAAATCTCATCGCGTGAACATCCGCTTGGACCATCACAATGCTTTATTTTAATTAAACAGTCAGATTCCCCTTGACCGTACCAGTTCTGAGTCGGTTGTTCGACGCCCGGGGAAGGCCCCAGAGGGGTCGTTCCCAGTCTGTTCCCCAGCCCGCACTCGACGACCCGCTCTCGCCGGGGGTGCAGCTCAAGCAGTCTGCCGACAGCCGATGGATTTGTGACTGGGACCCCCGTTCCCAACCCTTAGAGCCAATCCTTTTCCCGAAGTTACGGATCCATTTTGCCGACTTCCCCTACCTACATTGCTCCATTGACCAGAGGTTGTTCACCTTGGAGACCTGATGCAGTTATTAGTACGACTAGGCGTGGACGACACTCAGGCCTCCAGATTTTCAGGGGCTGTCGGGGGCGCATTGGACGCCGCTCAACGTGCGGCGCTCTTCCAGCAGCTTGACCCTACCTCCGGCTGAGCCGTTTCCAGGGTCGGCAGGCTGTTACGAAGAAAAGATAACTCTTCCTGAGGCCCCCGCCGGCGTCTTCGGACTACCTAACGTCGTTGTCAGCCACCACATCCCGGCTCAGGAATTTTAACCCGACTCCCTTTCAAAGCTCGCGCGGATTCACGCTCTCTGACGGGCCTCCCCCGTCTCTTAGGATCGGCTAACCAATGTGCAAGTGTCGTTCACATGGAACATTTCCCCCCCNGTGCCCAACCCTTATAGCCAATCCTTTTCCCGAATTTACAGATCCATTTTGCCAACTTCCATTACCTACATTGCTCCATTGACCAGAGGTTGTTCACTTTGGAGACCTGATGCGGTTATGAGTACGACCAGGCGTGGACGACACTCGGGCCTCCAGATTTTCAGGGGTCACCGGGGGCACATCGGACACCGCTCAACGTGTGGCGCTCTTCCAGCTGCTTGACCCTACCTCCGGCTGAGCCGTTTCTAGTGCTGGCAGGCTGTTAAGAAGAAAAGATAACTCTTCCTGAGGCCCTCGCCGGCGTCTCCGGACAACCTAACGTCGTCGTCAGCCACCACATCCCCTGTCTCTTATACACATNTCATTTTTTGGATCAGTGCCTAAATTTTGATTCTTATCTTTTGAGGTCGGCACCTAAATTATAACTCTTCCTTTATTTTCGGAATTGATACTTAAATTTCAATTCCCATCTCGGGGTCAGCACTTGCGTATTAATTCTCATCCTCTAGAAATCTCTTAAATTTCATAACTTGAAATCCACTCTCTAATCTCCAGCGAGAGTCCCTACTTCTTGACTTGATCAAATATGCACCTGCTAGTATCCCCAGTGGACATAAAAAAAACACACACACAACTCTACACATACTTCTGGGTCTGTTGACTTAAGAGTTTGTATTGGTTTTTTTTTATCTCGTNTACATTACCAAGAGAAAATATATATTGATCGAACTATATTTTGTTCTGATTCATAAATAATTCAATCTTNTCACCAAGATCCGCACCGATGGCCGCTCCGCACGGGTTTGCGCCCCGGGTTTTACGGCGGTCGCCGAGCCCTCCTACTCATCCTGGCCTGGTCGTCGCCCCGATGGTCAGTGTGGGTTGCGTGCTTAAGCGCCATCCATTTTAGGGGCTAGTTGATTCGACATGTGAGTTTTTACACACTCCTTAACGGATTTCGACTTCCATGATCATTATCCTGTTGTCTTAATCGACCAACCCCTTTGTGGGTTCTGGGTTAGCACGCAGTTGGGCACCACAACCTGGCTTCCGATTTATCTCTCATCGCCAGTTCTGCTTACCAAAAATGGCCCACTTGGAGCCCTCGATTCCGCGACAGGGCTCATCAAAGCAGCTCGACCATCCTACCTATTTAAAGTTTGAGAATAGGTCGAGTGTGTTGTGCCCCGGATGCCTTTAATCATTGGCTTTACCCGATAAAACTCTGTCTAGAGCTCTAGTTATCCTGAGGAAAACTTCGGAGGGAACTAGCTACTAGATTGTTCAATTAGTCTTTTGCCCTTATACCCGAGTCAGACAAACGATTTGCGTCAGTATCGTTGTTGGCCTCCACAAGAGTTTCCTCTGGCTTCACCCCTCTCATGCATAGTTCACCATCTTTTGGGTCCCGACACGCATGCTCCCACTCGAACCCTTCACAGAAAATCCGGGTCGGTCGGCAGTGCACCCATCGGAGGGGGATCCTGCCCATCAACTTCCTTGCGCCCACCAAGCTTCGACACCCGTCGGCTAGCACGCATATCAGGCTCATTGGTCCGTGTTTCAAGACTGGTCGAATGGGGAGTCTACAGACAATTGCGATGAGCACATTGGAGCCCCGCGGGGCTCGCCTGATCGGCGCATGTCTTGTCCGCTGACCGCACCGACGGTGTCTTCTTGGGCGTCGATCGCCCGGGCTCTTGCCGCCGTAGAGGCTTGCAACGATCCGCACCTCCCGTCTCTTATACACNTAATCTTGTGAGATTTCAAAGCTATCGGTCCGCTGGGGATCGAACCCAGAATCTCTGGTTCCATCTAATATTCTCAATCTTATTTCTTTCAATTACCACATGGCCCAATTTGGTCAATTT